>OZ022509.1:81649544-81752372 GCA_963989385.1 Ctena decussata
CCCCCCCTCATAGCCAAATTATTATGGTAATATACTGCTCAACCCCCCCCCCTCATAGCCAAATTATTATGGTAATATACTGCTCAACCCCCCCCCCTCCTCATAGCCAAATTATTATGGTAATATACTGCTCAACCCCCCCCCCCCCCCCCTCATAGCCAAATTATTATGGTAATATACTGCTCAACCCCCCCCCTCCCCTCACCCTCATAGCCAAATTATTATGGTAATATACTGCTCAACCCCTCCCCCCCCTCCCTCATAGCCAAATTATTATGGTAATATACTGCTCAAAGTAAGTAAGGGATGTTAAGACATTTAAGAAAGCAGAATTAACAAAACTAGGTAGATGACTCTTAAATTGTTATAATTCATAAAACAAATATTCATAGAGACCTTCAATATGAATATTGAAACATTTAAGCTTGTCCCGTGACCTAGAGTAAATTGGAAATTAACAAAGGGTCAACACCCAAATTTGGCACAAATCCAGCACAACAATGATTAGTGTGGCTTAGATGGAGATAAAATAAGTTTTATCAGACTTACAGACTTTTGAACTTATTCAATGGTGGCAGCTTTTTTGTGCTTAAATGATGGAGCTTGTGTATTCAACTCTTCACAGATTGCAATAGAATTTTTAGAACCTTCATAAATATTGAAAATATAATGCAAATATACATGTGGTTTATATAGAATTTGTTAATTAGAGACAATTTTGTGATGTACACAGGAGTGTGACTGGCACTGCACGGGGGCATCCTTCTTGTCTTACAGACACAATTTTCTAGTTTATTTCTCTTTTGTTAGGTGCATAGATTTTCTGGTGTTAAATCTCTAGAATACCTAAAAGAATATGTGGAAAAGATGCTGGCACAAGATGGTAATGTAAGTACATGTATATAAATACATATGTAAGTACACAGAACAAGTTTTCTAATTGGTCACTTTTGCCAATTAAACCTTATGCAAATTAAAATAATAATTGCTTACAAATAAGGGAGAACAAAAGCACATGTTTCTTGTAAATTTATAATAATTTGTAGAAATGTGCACTTAAAAGAAAAAAAAAATTGCTACAAGTATTTACTGCCTTTTTGAACAAGTTAAGCACACAGGGGGCTAAAAAGGTCAATTACAGTAAGTTGTTGGCATCAGAACATATGTTTTTGGCAAGATAGTTCTGGTGAGGGGTTATAACAGGTTTTTGGTGAGATTATTATATTGAGGGGGATATGAGATTTCAGCCTCTGCAATCATTTTTAGCTCACCTTAGCTGAAGGCTCAAAGGGGAGCTTATAGTATAGGCAGGCATCCGTCGTCTGTCGTCCATCGTCAACATTTTCAAACGACCTCTCCTCTGAAGCCATGAGGCCGATTTTTTCCATAAATCACATATAACATCTATAGATAGGTTATGTTTTTTGTTCCATTGGCATAAGAACTGTGGTTGCTATGGCAACTTATAGTTTCCATTGACTTATAATGGAAAAAGTGGAAATTGGCAATTTTTGCTGCCTCACTGCAGTTATTTAGATTTTTTTTTTTTCAACAGAAATGTTTTTTGAGTAGTCCTCTACGATTCATATGAATTCTGTTCAAATCGCTGAATTGGATTGGTTGCCATGGCAAACTAAAGGGTAAATTTTCGAAAAAATATAGAAAAATCTTCTCCTCAGAAGCCATAAGAAGGATGAAGCTGATACTTTGCATATATGTTAAAAGACATTAGCCTCTACATAATTGTGTTTTTTCTTACAATCCCATAAGAACTCTGGTTGCTATGGCAACTTATAGTTTCCATTGGCTTATAATGGGAAAAGTGGAAATTGGCAACTTTTGCTGTCTCACTGCAGTTATTTAGAATTATGTCTCCCCCCTTCAGGGTCGGGAGACATATTGTTTTTCCCCGGGCGTCTGTCCGTCTGTCTGTCTGTCCGTCTGTCTGTCCGTCCGTCTGTCCGTCTGTCACAAATCGTGTCCGTTCTATAACTTGTAAACCGCTCAAGCTATATTCGCGAAACTTCATATAAATATCAATCAACATGAGACGACGTGCAGAGTGCAAGAATGGTAACTCTGGCATTTATACTTTTTGAGTTATTTCCCTTGGAACTTAGTCCATCACAAAATTGTGTTTCAATCGTGTCCGTTCTATAACTAGAAAACCGCTCAAGCTATATTCGCGAAACTTCATATAAATATCAATCAACATGAGACGACGTGCAGAGTGCAAGAATGGTAACTCTGGCATTTATACTTTTTGAGTTATTTCCCTTGGAACTTAGTCCATCACAAAATTGTGTTTCAATCGTGTCCGTTCTATAACTTGAAAACCGCTCAAGCTATATTCGCGAAACTTCATATAAATATCAATCAACATGTGACGACATGCAGAGTGCAAGAATGGTAACTCTGGCATTTATACTTTTTGAGTTATTTCCCTTGGAACTTAGTCCATCACCAAATTGTGTTTCAATCGTGTCCGTTCTATAACTTGAAAACCGCTCAAGCTATATTCGCGAAACTTCATATAAATATCAATCAACATGAGACGACGTGCAGAGTGCAAGAATGGTAACTCTGGCATTTATACTTTTTGAGTTATTTCCCTTGGAACTTTGTCCATCACAAAATTGCGTCTCAGTTGAGTCTGTCTATAACTTTAAAACCATTCAAGCTATATTCATGAAAGTTCATACAAATATCAGTCAACATCAGACGACGTGCGGAATGCACTCTGGCGTTTATACTTATTGAGTTATTTCCCTTGGAACTTTGTCCATCACAAAATTGTGTCTCAGTCGAGTCCGTCTATAACTTAAAAAACATTCAAGCTATATTCATGAAAGTTCATACAAATATCAATCAACATCAGACGACGTGCAGAATGCAAGAACCATAGTTTAGCCTTTATACTATTTGAGTTATTTCCCTTAGAACTTTGTCAGTCACAAAATCATGTCTCAGTTGTGTCTGCTCTATAACTTGAAAACCATTCAAGCTATATTCACGAAACTTCATACAAATATCAATCAACATTAGAAGAATTGCATAGTGCAAGAACCATAACTCTTGCATTTATACTTCTTGAGTTATTTCCCTTGGACCTTTGTCAGTCACAAAATCGTGTCTCAATCGCTTTATTACTTGAAAACCGGACAAGCTATATTCAGGAAACTTCATACAAATGTCAGTCAACACTAGACAACCTGCAGAGCACAGCATTTACACTATTTGAGTTATTTCCCTTGGAACTTTGTCATTCACAAAATCGTGTCTCAATCGTCTAAGCTCTATAACTTGAAAACCGTTTAAGCTATATTCATGAAACTTCATACAAATATCAGTCAACATATAAATAGACGATGTGCAGAGCACTGTAACTCTTGCATTTATATTTTTTGACAAAAACTAAATATGAATATCAGTCAACATTACATGACATGCAGAGCATAATGACTATAACTCTTGCATTTATACTTTTTAGCGCGCCTGAACGAAAGTTCAGGAAGAGGTATTGTTGTCACCACGGCGTCGGCGTCAGCGTCAGCGTCCGCGTCGGCGTTCGGATTGGATGTTTTGGTTAAAGTTTTTTAAAGACCTATATCTCCTTAACCCATGGATGGATTCTTTTGATACTTGCACTGTAGTTAGATATTGGTCTAAGGTTTACCAGGGTACCACCCCCACCCCACTCCGTGACCTTGATGTCAAGGTCATGGACTTAGAAAATTGGTATTTTTTTGGACTGGATGTTTTGGTTAAAGTTTTATAAAGCCCAATATCTCCTTAACCCATGGATGGATTCCTTTGATACTTGCACTCAAGTTAGATATTGGTCTAAAGTTTTCGAAGGTACTACCCCACCCCCCTCTGTGACCTTGATGTCAAGGTCATGGACTTAGAATATTGTCTTTTTATTGATTGGATGTTTTGGTTAAAGTTTTTTCTCCTGAACCCATAGATGAATTCTTTTTATATTTGCACTGCAGTTAGATCTACAGAGTACTACCCCAACCCCGCTCAGTGATCTTGATGTCAAGGTCAGGGACTTAAGAAATTTTTGTCTTTTTCAAAGTTTTGTAATTGCATACTGATTCATAATGCTTTGCAGAGATTTAGTTTATACTTGAACTGATGTTAGACTCTTTTTTGAGTTTTTACAAAACACCTTATACTTACCCCACTGGATGACCTTGAAGTCAAGGTCATGGACTTAGAATTTTGTCTTAAAGCTTTTGGTTAAAGTTTTATATTTATGAAGACATAATTTCACAGTGCAACGATGATGGACTCAGTTGATACTAATACTTGGACTGATCTTAGATAATGGTTCAGGGTTTTGATACATCCCAGCCCCCCCACCTCCTTCTGCCCTAAACGTCAGTTTTTTTACCTCAAGCTCATGGACTTTGAAATTTCATTTCATTTTTTCTTATTTTAAATTTGTTTTAAGACTTATTTCTGAGATAGCTTTTGTTTATAAATGTGTTGTCATTATTGACATGCTTGCATGAAGTTTTATGCATAGCAGCCCACACCACCATAGCGGCTGTGTGATGGGCAAGCACCTATCCAGGCGAGCTATGCTGTCAGGCGACAGCTCTTGTTACTTATTATGAATCCCTGCTTCAGGGTAGGGAAACATATTGTTTTTCCCTTGGCGTCTTAATGACTGATCCTTTTGACATCAAAAAGGGGGGAGACATCTGTTTTTTCGTAGGAAAACAATTCTAGTTTGTTTCTATAGAAATGTTTCTTGAGTAGTCCTTTATCATTCATGTGAATTTTGTTCAAATCACTAAATTTGATTGGTTGCCATGGCAAAATAAAGGGTATATTTTTGAAAAAAAAATATTCAAAAATCTTCTCCTCAGAAGCCATAATAGGGATGTAGCTGATACTTTGCATACATGTAAATGACATTGGCCTGTACCTAAATTCTGTTATCGTTGCCCATGTTATCGTTGCCCATGTGAATTCATTGCTATGGAAACTTAAATTTTCCATAGCCTTACGATGGGGAAAGTGGACATTTGGCATTTATTTCTGTGATACTGCAGATATTTTGATATAAGCTTTACAGAAATATTCCTGGAGTAGTCCTCTACCAGCCATATGAATTTTGGCCAAATCCCTGATTTTGGTTGGTTGTCATCGCAACAGCAAGGCCAAATTATTTTTTTTTGCCAAAAATCCTCTCAGAAGCCATACAGGGGGATAAAGCTGAATCTTTTTTGAATAAATAATTGTGGTATTATCTTCTACATAAATGAGTGTTCATTGTTGTTGTGCATGTTGTTTTGTTGCTGTGGCAACTTAAAGTTTTTTCAGCATAACCTCAGTGCTCAGGTGAGCTACAGGACCAATGGTCCTCTTGTTGATCTCAAAACCTCTTCTTATATGGACTTCTGATTATCCTATTATTCTTTTTCAGCCTCTGTTCGACCTCACCACTGCATTGTTTCCAAATCATATCGCCAAGGGCAACCATTTTGTGAAGTTCTATGCCCCGTGGTGTGGGCACTGTAAGAGATTGGCCCCAGTTTGGCAGGAATTGGCAGACAAACTCAAGAGTAATGAGAAAATTACTATAGCCAAGGTTTGTTAACAAACTTTCCCACTGGGCACACAAGGTTGAATCATCTTTGATTCAACCTTGATTTAATGTCACAAGGTTGAATCAAGGTTGATTCAACCTTGTGTGCCTTCTGGGAAAGGTTTTCCTAATACTGTGGTTTAGATGTTTTTTCAGGCCCAGTTGTTCAAAACTTACAATATTCTTAATTAACCCATTAATACCTAGACCCCCAAAATTGGGATATAGGCAAACAGTGCAGACTCAGATCAGATGCCGCAAACGTGGCGTTTGATCAGGTTCTACACTTTCTGCTTACGACAAATGGGTATTTTTCTCCAAAATAAAACAAAAAATCGAAAAATAAACCTGACACCCCTTAAATGACAAATGGACTCGTCCAATATATACAGATCGAGGGCTCAGTGCAAGACTGGTCTAACTCACTATTTTTCACAAAATCACTTTTTTGCAGTTTTGAAAACTTGATGGTCAAATACACATTCTTTGAAAATATTAAGATTCATGTTTTTGCAAAAAAATGCTTTTATTCCTAATTTAAAAATAGTCTAGGAGCCAAATGAGCCAAATCTTTAGCGCAAGACTGGTCTAACTACAATGAGACGAATTTGATTTTAAAGAACATACTATGGATAAATGGCTAAGTTTTCAGTTTTATAAATTTAGATACAAGTTCTTATAGTCTTTAACTGTTTATAGGTCTAGGTACAGTGTTTTCTTAACACTTTAGTAAACAGTTTTTCGGTAGTAAAACATGGAATCTTTTCATTTCAAAATATTTTCTCATTTTTCTTAGGGCAAGACTAGTCTATCTTGAGATAGACTAGTATTGTGCTAAGAAAAAGTGGACTTGAAGTTAGACTAGTTTTGCACTAACAAAAAAAAAGGTATATAAATTGTCCTTTTTAAATGTATAAAGTTGTTAAATATCTATTTCACAGCTCATGCTTATTGAGTTTTTGCCTTCAAATTGTAAAAATTGTAAAAATTTGTTTTATAATGCACTTATATTTTGGATTTGAAAAACAAGTCTATCTCAAGTTAGACTAGTCTTGCACTAAACTTTTCAGCGCAAAAGTAGTCTAAGTCACAGAAACCTAATTTAACAAAAGTAAATTAATAAAATTGAATAACACCAGCAACACTTAGAAGACACAACGAAGCTATTCACTCGGAGAAACGCAAAAAATATCTATGCTGGAGCTGCAATAAACCATATGCCAGGAAGGAGAATGTTTTAAAACACTCCAAATTGATTCACGGAGACCATGAGAAGAGATTCGTCATTTCGACGATGACTAACACTAAGGACAGACCTGACATTGCTAAACCTAAACCTTGGGTACCACCGATGGAAGCCAGGCCGAAAAATTGCACAACATATAGGATCACAGTATCTTCAGGAATAAAAGGCAAACAAATCAGCAACACCGACTTGCAGAAGGAACAGCCATCCACATCAACCCCCGGATCCTACTGGCCGGCGCTGACGATGACTCAATTAATGCTGCTATACCCGGTTACCACAGATGAACTGCTCTCCGACTTATACATAACACCATCATCCTCAGACAATACTATATGCCAGGATGAACTAACAGACCCAGATAGAGAAATTACTACTACCGGAATTTATAACATCTTCAAAGACATTTAATTATTATTAGTTTATATATTGCTTAGTTAATTAATATCTGTATATGTATTCAATTACCATAGTAACTGTCCGCCATATTGTTGTTGTTGTTGTTGTGTAGAAATTCTGCCCGTCTCGGCACACCTCCAGTTGGAGTAAAACAGTTCTCAATGTTAAAATGGTCGAATCCACCACCACTCTATATTACAACTTTAAGTAGTCTCTATTTACAGTCTATAACTCCATTTAAAATTCTATGATAAAAACCGGCTAATGTGTGCCACAGACTATCCCAGCCCCTGTTTCTTTTTCACTGTTTTTGTTCTCCGGCGTCTTGGAACCAATGCTAAGAGTTTATATCTCTCACAGTGAAGAACATGACACAGCCTCCGACAATGAAATTCTATGCTCTGCAACTGTTCAGGATTAGGGTTGTCCATATCATTAGTTAAAGCGCTACAGTCTAGTATAAGCTGGAGGCAGCTATCAGAATTGTTAGTAAGCGGGAATACACCAGCACAGATAGATACAATATTGTCTATGATAGGATTTCTAACGCCAGCCAGGGCGGGACATTTAAGGAGAAAATGTTCAACTGTCTCATCTTCCAGATGACAAAGTAGGCATGTTGGGTTGACGTGATTCTGGTTGAATTACGCTCGGTTAACTTGGAGTATGTATGTACCCGTCACCAGCTTGAGTTTAGTACGTATACGAGGAATTTCTCTGATATTTCCAAGCGATGTAATTAGGGAATGCCTCACACCACTCTTGAAGTCACTTGCATTCAGAAATCTCAGACTGGAGTACAATACTGCATTAGCCTTTATTTTGTTTTCCCAGTAACTATTAACCTGGGTATTCACTATACTTTTCCACTTGAATTTAGACGGTGGGTCTTCCAGTAAACTATGGGGGTCTTGCAGATCATACTTAAAGAAGATTTCCTTAACTGCGATAAACCAGCTATGACTATCGTAAGACTTTATACTCAGTTGTCTAGCTGCAAGCTGATGTTCAATGGATGTAGGTGGTAGTCTACAAATGTTCCCAAAGAGGGTCAAAACACGTTTATGTATAACAGCTTCCATGGGTAGCGTCCCTGTGAGGATGTACACCGCAGGATCAGCGGTATTCACTGGTAACGAAAGTATCAGTTTCAAGAACTTCTTGTTAAACCTTTCTATCATGTCTAGGAGTTTCTGCTTAGGGAGTACAACTTCCAGGCCATAAACTAGGACTGGGATAACATAGGTCTGCATCAGATGTATGGATGTATCTGGATCAAGCCCATTTTCCCCATGCAGTCCAGAGGACATCAAACTATATAAAGTACGTCTGGCTTTGCTGATGTTTTCTTTCACCGTAGAATCCTCTGTAGACGTGGATCTAAGTATACCCATATGCATAGTTTCTGTAACGTTAGGCATTGGCTCACCGTTCAGGGTCCACTCATACTCGGATTCTCCACTGGTCTTAGCTGTGCCCATATTGACTTCCGGTGAAAACACAATTAGACCACGTGATACAAACTTACCGTTTTTCTATACTTCAGTAGCTCTGTATGTGTAAAAAATTTGTCCTGACGAAGGTCTTTGTAAGACCGAAACGCGTAGACATTAATAAATAAGTCAATCTAACCGCTGATGATTGTTGGTTCTGTTTTTCCCCTATTTATTTGAAAATTGAATAATGTAAGCATTTATTCCCATATTTTATGTAAATGTGTCAAATTTCATATTAATATTTTGTTTATGTACTGTAATAATCAGTTTTTTGCTTCTCCTGAAAAGTTTCAAAATATGGAGTTAGACTAGTCTTGCACTAAGCCCTCGAGATAGAAGAGTCCACTAGGCATTAATGGGTTAAAAAAATTCTTACAGTATCACATGACATTGTATGCCAAAACACTGCAATGTTTTGCTGAAAAATTGTTGGTAGCTTTCGCACTGTAAAAACTTCTCACAGTTTGTTAGCAAAATATGTTATCTCATTTGATTTTATGTGTTCTAGAAGACTAACAAGGTTTTGACTAAAGACTTAAAGCTAATACACTAAAACTTCATAGGCTCGAACAGGCTTGGGACCATGAAAACTAGTTCCAGCCAAAGGTAGTTCTAGCCATCCAGGGTTAGTTTCCATAAAAAGTGACCTCTAGGGACCAAGAAAAGAGTTTTAGCCAAGCAGGGTGAACGAGCCATCAGGGTTCGAGCCATTGAAGTTCTACTGTATAAAGTTTCAAACAACTTGGCGCTAATGTATGTGCTGCTTGGGGCCGCTTTGTATGTTTCCTTATGTGAATAAAATCATAGACACCAAATTTATCTTGTGAAAAAGACAGTCTCGGACCCCAACTACCGATCATGTACGATTACGGAAGCCCTCAAAGCCGTTAGGAAACCAACATATGAGGAATTACTACTGGACCTACATGTATACGTCACCCTCGATTTCACCATCCTCCAGTGCCGGGACCATATGCCGAGACGAACACACCCTTGAGGAGACAACTCAGGACTATTTATACACAGATGGAAGAGTGTACGGTAGATGTTACCAGCCAGAACAAAATTATTAACTGTTTTCAACACCATTTGTGCGCTCTAATGTTCCAATTACATGTAACTATACAATTCTACACAGACTCTGATTTATCTTCTGTTATTATGTTTCTAAACTTTATCCTATTTATAGCCATGATTTATATTTCTGTACCGAGTCACATGACCAGCTCTGTTAGTGTCACATGTTCAGGGTAATCCACAAAGTTGTACTTCAGTAAATATTTTGCATGATTTTTTATCCTGAAGAAGGTATTGTTACCGAAACGCGTCGATCTCCTAAATAAACAGTAAACCGCCTCCGTTGTTGATCGTTTGTTCTGTCTTCCCTTTTACTTCAAATTTATCTTGGTATCGATATTTAGTATATTTTTTTCTTGATCAAACAATATGATGCTTAGTTTGATTCAATCAACAGAATAATCATGCAAGGTCATTGGGGCACCACAGATGATGCAAGAATTTTTCTGCTTCTAGCTGCCTTGCTTTTGCTAGTAAAGTCCATCCCTGTCCACTCCTTAATATTATTTTCCCACCTCTTCTTCTGTCTACCTCTCCTTCTTTTTTCCTTTCACTGTGTCCTGTGGAACTTTATTTGCTAAGCGAGAAAACCTTGAAATGTGGCTAAATCACCTTAGTTTTTATTTCTTGACGAAAGTGAAAAGATACGGAATGATCAGGAATTGACACAATCAAAACCCACATATCAAAGACTGGGAGTCATCATGATCTGCAATGCTTTCTTGGATATTTCAGCGAACATCTGCAAAATAAAAAATCAGTTTACAATAATGTTCAGTTAAGTCAAAGCTGAGACTCAAACTTCAAATACCGTATTTCTTTAGTTATAAGACTGGACTTTTTAGCTCACCTGAGCCAGAGGCTTTGGAGGAGCTTATAGGATAGACAGGGTCCGTTGTTGTCTGTTGGTTCATCAGTCCATCCACAATTTCAAACAACTTCTGCTCTGAGACCACTGGGCCGAGTGTAACTGAATTTCTTATATAGCCTTCAGGGCTTGCAGGAACAAAATATTATTTAAATGATCTTTGTCATATGACTAAGGTGGTCGCAGTACCATATACGGTAAAAACCTTTAAAAATCTTTGTCTCCAGAACCAATGGGGCAAAGGCTTTCAAACTTGGAACGTAGCATCGGGTATGAGAGTTCTACCTAAATTGTTCAATTTGTGACCTTGAGTTGACTTTAACCTTTTTTTAGCAAGGCCAAATTTGCTTTCTGGCCCTTGTATGTGGAAAAATGCTAGAACTTAAGATTTCATGGAAATTGTTGAAGATTTTTTGCTAATATTTGGTATACATGTATTTAGTCACCTTAATGACATGAAGATTTATGAGTATAAGAGGTCAAGATCATTCTTCGACCTTTGACTCAGGTCTCTCATATTTTGACAATTTCAAACATCTCCTCAAAATCCGCTGGGCAAATTGTAACCAGATGTCATATAGAGCCTCCAGGGGCTGAGGGAACAACAATTTGCTCAAACGGTTCAGGTCACATGGCCACTGCTTATATATGACGAGTGCTTTTAGAAATCTTCTTTGCTAGAACCAACTGCCTATGGTCTTGAAACATGGTATGTAGCTTCGGGTACTCAAGTACTACAAAGATTATTCAGATGATGACCTTGGGTTACTTTGACATTTTAACAGCAAGGTTAAAGGAAACGTGCTAGACCATAAGAATTCATGGAAAGTTTTGAAGATTTTGACCCAAGATTGTTCAAATGCTGACCTTTGCATAAACATATTTTTAGGTTATGTTTAAATTGTATCACCAGGCTGACTGCACCGCTCATGGGTCAGTATGTGACAAGTATGGAGTGAGAGGCCATCCCACACTGAAGTATCAAGTTTATAGATATGTTTAAAGGTACTTTGATATCATTATCAGGTTGATTGTACAGCTCACGGGGCAGTATGTGACAAGTTTGGAGTCAGAGGCTATCCCACACTGAAGTTCTTTCAGGACGGAGACATGGTACATATTTTGTATTACTTTGTGGTACACCTCAGTAAGTTTATTTTGCTTTGGTTGGGATATGGTTTCTTGTTTCAGCAAACTTATTGTAAAAGACACAATCAGAATGCCAGTTTTTTTCTGATGGTGATATAGCAACATCTGTTCATTGTGAGTTCAAATTTAAAACACATTGCAGATTGATAAAATGGACATTATATTTCAGTTTCTTATGTGGGGAGTGCCGATAAAACTGACAGATTTATATCGCTGGTACATAACAAAAAGGTTATTGAATGTATATTTTGAAATACTACATTTCTTCTATCTTAAATTGGTTAGCCTTTGTCTTGAGAATGTTATTTATAGGGTTTGTGTATCACAATGCCCTTGGGGGTTGGGGCGGGTATTAGAAGAAGTATGGTACTTATACTGTATTAATCCTAATAAACGCTCCTGCTCTTATAAACGCCCTCTGCCTGTTTTCCAAAAATGATGTAATATTAACTTTCATGAATACCTTAATTGTTTGCTTTTCTGAATGAGATAACTCTTTCAAATGAGGTCTACTCTTAAAGGAAAGAATTTGCTCCTAGAAGAGCTAGAAGAGCAAATTCTATCCTTTAAGAGTTGACCCTTTCTGGGAAGACAGGCAAAAATAATAGAGTTGCTTCCATTGAAAGTATTTCTAGTCCGACAATATTCTGCATTCCTTCATATGGCAGAGTCATACTTGCAAGCTCATGAGTCCATCTCTATATGAACTTAGAGCCATTTATTCCACGATATAAGCTGATAATCTACAATACCAATTCTGGCCCTGAGGTTATAAAACTTGAGTACATTCTCAAACTCAAAATAAAGAACACTGATTGGCTGCTTCCGAGCACATGCTCGGAAGCAGCCAATCAATGTGTTTTATTTTGAGTTTCAGATTATTCTCAAGTTTTATAACCTCGAACCCTGTATTTTTCTAAACTATCAGGTTGAAGATTATTCTGGTGGGCGAACCTTGACAGATTTGATGAAATATGTTTCCAAGATGGTGGGCAGTCCAGAAGAGGAGGAGAAACCAGAATTTGATGTATGTTTCGCTGCCATATTTAGCTCACCTGACCCAAGGCTTACTGTTGAGCCTTTTGTATACCAATGCCTCTGTCTTACGTCTGTCGTTCATGTGAAGCCTCCATGGGAAAAGGAACAAAAGTTTGTTTGGGTTATCTGGGTCACATGTCCATGATGGCCGCCATGCCCATATATGGTAGAAAAAACTTCAAAAATCTTCTTCTCCAGAACCAAAGAGCATATGACCTTGAAACCTGGTATGTAGCATTGGGGTCTTGGGCCAACCATTGTGTGTTCAAATGGTGACCCTTGACTTATTTTATGGCAAGGTCAGATTTGGTCTCCAATGCTTTTATTATATGGGAGTAGTAAAGGACGGCACTATGGCCACGCCCGTCCGGAGACTAAGTCCGCAACTTGGGGCAGTCTTGGGCCGGGCGTGGCCATAGATGACATCGCTTTAGTAAGCTTGAAAAGGCTAGTTTGAAATAACTTAGTCTTTTTCAAGAGTAAAAGTCTATGTAATATGGCATAGGAGATGTCTTAAGAGGCTATACAGTAATATGCGTCTGCTATGAGTCTCTTGGCCCTGTATCTCAAGACCTCACTATACCAGAGGCATAACTCTATAGCTTCCTTAGTATTAGGGTATTCAGTAGGGTATTCTTTCTGATGTAATTGGTAGTCCTGAAAAGGACTGTTTGTGTGGTTATAGCTAAGAAGAATCTATTGTTTCTTCTTTCTTTTTGAATTATCTATGTTCTTGCTATGCGACCCAAGTCCATTTTGAGTTGGTACGGTCACAGACGATTCTGGTGTCATTACTTCTATAGTTAATGGTATTCTGATCGGATTTAATTCCATGGGACGTTGTTGCTTTTGGTCCTCTAACTGCTGTACTCTTTTCTTGAGATCATTGAGTTCTTTGAGCAAGACTTCTACAGCTCCCGTCTTTGGCTGTGACACCTGTGGCTGTGTTTGTTGCAGTTGTGATTGCTGTGGGTGGTAGTAATAGGTCTGCACGTTCGGTTGTTGTTGTTGAGTTAACGATGCATCAGTAGCAATTGAGTTAATTGCCGTCGATAGAAGGTCTGGTTCTTTCATAAGATCGTCTAAGGTCAGTAGTTGCTCCATGACTGAAGTTGTAAGTAGGTCAGTGCCATTTTATACTCCCAAGACCGGATTGACCTACTTAGAAAAGTGCTTTCTTTCACGTCGGTGTTGAGAGAATAAATACTGGAACACTGACCCACTTCGTCACATTGTCTTTATGCTATACACAGAGAAGATGTTGAGCGACGAATATCTCGATGCTTTGGAGACACAGATAGGTCTGTAATGGAGAGTGCAGAGAGGCTCGTAGAGCTGATAGGCATCGTAAGAAGGATGGTGACGGTCGACAGACAGATGGCTGTGGTGAAGCAAGAGCCCGAAGAAGTGAAGCAAGAGCCTGAAGAACGACCATCCGGTGAAGATTGGGAGAGGGAGGCGGACCAGCCACCATTCTATCTGCCGGCAGAGAGGACTGTGACCTACACGAGCTGGTCAGTACGCTGTCCAGCTTGTGGTGGCAGGCCCTCGCGGTGTCCCTGCTCATAGAAAGGTTTATTAAAACCTCAAAACGGCCCTTTTCAGGGCCACCACAACTTATCAGAAAGAAATACTTTGTTGATTGTTGCATAAAACCCCATAACTACTTTGCATAGTTTTGATTGGTCAAGAGACTATGCTCTCTTTCACGTCCGCCATGAGTCAATATATATATTTAACTGCCTTTAACAACTTCATTCTCAAATATGGGTTTGTCAAAGTATATCCCTTTTGATCTCAGCCGACTGTGTAAAGCTTTTAAGAAGAAAGACTGGAAAGAAGTTGAAAGGCAGCAAAATAAGATGGGATTTGAAGTATTTATGAGGAGGAGAGGGATCGACTTATCAAAGAATAATCCTGTTGTGGGGATTGTAAAACCTGTGTCTAAGTCTTCACAGTAAGTGAAGACTTAGAACACCCAAACAGCCCTTTTCAGGGCTACCCAACTCTTTCGTTTAAAGAGTAACCTTATGAAATAACAAAAAACAAATACTTTAAAAACAATTTTATTGAATACAACCTTACATGTAACTATGAAAACTAATCCATTATGAACACAATAGTAGTCACTGTCCAGTAGACACACAATATCGTTTAGATATTGTCTATCCACTAGGTCTCTTATCTAGTCACTAGTTTTTCACTATTTCAGGACAGTTTTTCATCATATGAGTGTCTTCTTTGCACACAACACAGTATTTCTTCTTCTTATGTTGTCTAGCAGTAGGTTTTGTCGGTTCTGGTGAAGCCGTTCTTGACTTCTTTTTACTGGGTACATCAGAGTCATCATCAGTATGGCGTCTTTTCCTCGTAGTTTCTGACTTCTCGGCCGGTTGTGGTGATCCCGAGCTTTCATCTTGTAAGTCGGTATGAGGACATGAGGGTAGCCAGTGATCAGGCGAGCCACAGTTGTAACAAGTCCCATACGGTGGCTTCTTTGTAGTTTTCTTCTTCTCCTCGGTACATGAGGCAGTCCAATGATCAGGTGAACCACAGTTGTAACAATTCCCATTGGGTGGTTTATTTGTAGTAGTTTTCTTCTTCTCCTCGGTACACGAGGCAGTCCAATGATCCACCGACCCACAATTGTAGCAATAACCATAGGGTGGTTTCAACAGGCCTTGTTCTTTTAGTGAAATTTCCAATGGCTGAATTAATTTTCTGTCATTCTCTTTCAAAAGTTTCTTCAATGCTGTGCAGTGATAATAAATACTGTTGGCATCACTGTATTTATTAAGTCTTGGATCCACAGGTTTACTTTCCATCTTGACAGTTTGAAAGTCAGAGCTGAAATGACTCGCAGATCTAGTTGTAGTCCTTATATACGCCTTGTCTTCGACTGTAGATAGTCAATCACTTTTGAATTGTTGGCCACATGAAGTTTCCAGTTGTCAAATGTAAAGACCGTCTCCTCTGATAATTCCTGTTTCGCACACGAACACCAGAGTCTTTTAAAATCTTTGAAATATTCTTCTGTGTTTAATTTCATCTGAATTTCATCTAAAGTAATGTTCTCATGTGAATGTAGTATGTAAACACAAACTAGTAATTTTCTGTAAGGTCTAAATCTCAGAATTTGTGTCAGAGGAATTTCAAACCACTTTGTCTCCATGCTTGCCGTAAGATAAATGATTTTGCAAGAGACAAACAGTTCCACTTTATAGTGTCAAAGCTTCAAATTTTGCAGTCAATTCATCCATATCAATATCCATTGGTTCTTCCTGTGATGCCTGTTCAATTTCCATATTTTCTGTTGTTGTTGTTGTTGAGTCGATATCCATAGATTGTTCTCTCGAAGCCTCTTCAACATCTTTGAGTACATTGCAAAGGTAAGTAATCACGTCCTCGTTGTTTGCCACATGAAGTAGCCATTGCCTATACTTCACAGGCGATGCGTCTAAAATAGTGTTCATTATCAAAGCTGTTTCACACATGGCTTGTCGAAAGGTCATGAATGTTTCATATCGTCCCAACCACGTTCTGAGTCCATCTTTTGACTTCAGAAATTCTGAACTTGTAGGTTGTAAGGACAGTGTGTGTTCAAGTGACCCTCCATAAATGTCAAACTGTAAAATTCGACCTAACGATACTGGAGGAGATTTCTTGATCACGTTCATTGTTTTATTCCAAGTAGCAGGTCTGAATAGACTGTTGGAAAACGTAATGGTAATAATCTCTCTTCACTCTCGATAACTTGTTCATATGCGTCTCTGTTTCCAAATGACACATCACGACCATGCAAACTGTTTATATGCTCTTCCCAGGTTGATAATAACAAATCGTTCATAGGTGCAGGAAAATTTAACTGGTAAAGAAATGGTAAGTAGTAAAAAAATGCTAAACTCTGAAAGAATACTAGAAGCCCAGTCAGATGTCCATTCACGATTTTTCCATGTACGTAAATGTCATAATGGAAAGGAAACAAGTTTTCAAAAAACTGTTCACATGTTTCCTTGTTGAAATTGTAAATCGTAAAGATCCATCGGTCATGTCTAGAATGAGTATCCTTCAACACTTCCATCATGCGTTTGTGAAAGTATAATCTCATGTTCTGGTCAAGATTCGATATTCCATCGATGTCATATAATAGCTGTGCTAGGCTCTGGTAAAAATTGTTGCAAGACAGAGCTCTTTGAAAACACATGTTAAACCACGTCAGTTGAAGTTCGTCTCTAAACTTTTTACTTTTCCTCGAAATATTGACGAGCCTTGAGTAGATTATACTTCTAATTTCAGTTGGTAACACACCCAGATCGACTAGTTCTTCAGACATCTTGAAACTTTATGAACTGAAAAAATGAAATGTACACATTATATATGTCTTGATTCTCTGCATGCACATTGTGGTTAATTATTTTGAAATATTTTTTGCTAGGCCTTGACCAGTTCTTTCAAATAAAAAAAGAATTTTGAAAATCCATCAAGGCAAAATGGAGTTATTACAGTTTTCTTACCCTCTATATTCCGCGCATGCGCAGTGTGACAATTTATTTTAATTTCATCTGGTAGGTGTTGACTTGTTCTTTCAAATAAAAAAAGAATTTTGAAAATCCATCAAGGCAAAATGGAGTTATTACAGTTTTCTTACCCTCTATATTCCGCGCATGCGCAGTTTGACAATTTATTTTAATTTCATTTGGTAGGTGGTGACTTGTTCTTTCCAATAAAAAAGGAATTATGAAAATCCGTCAAGGCAATCTGGAGTTATTACAGTTTTCTTACCCTGCAAATTCCGCGCATGCGCAGTGCATGTTCGACATTTTTTGGTATTTTGGATTTTGTATAGTTTATTAGTTAACATATAATAATACTCATAACAGAAGTGATTCACATATACACGTATTCGCCTTTCATTTGTATCATTTTTTCTGAAAGCTATTACTTGAATAATCTATTTATAGAATAAAAGAAAGTCAATCCAGATTTACCTCCCTTGTAATAACACCATAATATGAAAAAATTGAATAACTTTGTTATTTTTCGGCCGATTTTGATAAAATAAACACCAAAATGTAGATTTTATTATTCTCTATCTATTTTTTATATTCTAAAATGTGTTACTATAAAAAGTAACATGACCTTTTATTAAAATCAGATATACATGATATGCAAATGTCCAATCTTGTTTCAAGTAAACTGGTTTATGTATAGGTATATATATTAGGAACTCGCATATTAATATTGCTGGTTTGCCGGTCACCACTGGACTGGAACTGGTGTGCACAACGGTTATACCGCCTGGGCCCGCAGATGCGAAGTCTATCGATTACATGTGAAACAGTAGAAGCCTATGGCTTAAGGGGTCGGGACACTATCCCAGTAAACTGAACCTCCGCTGGCAGGTCTCTGGTCCACAGTGACATTCAGGACTTGTGATCATGTAGATATGGCTTCAAATCGCCAGGGCTTCCCAGGCATAGGGTAACCGACCGGGGAAGAACAAGGTGCTGAACAGCACACTCTTCTTGCACTTCTTTTAAAAATAACAAAAATTCCGTAAAACCTAGTGTCTCGCCTGTAGCACAAAAATTGTATGTGTCTCGCCTGGTGATAAGAATTCCATATAGCATGTAGTCTCGCCTGTTAGTTAATAAAAATTCCTTAAGACTGTTGTCTCGCCTTACTACAAAAATTCCGTAAAGCCCATGTCTCGCCTGTACCACGAAAATTCCTGTTGTCTCGCCTGCTAAGTCAAATACTATGTATCTTGCCTGTATCACAAGAATTCCATAGAACATGTAGTCCACCCTGATAGTTAATAAGAATTCCGTAAAGCCCATGTCTCGCCTGTACCACAAAAGTTCCTTAAGACTGTTGTCTCGCCTGTTAAGTCAAATACTATGTATCTCGCCTGACTAATCTTGGTGCTGATAGATATATAAGTCAAATATTCAGATCTCCTGACATTCTGAGTTTGAACAGTGACAAGACAACATGCCAAAGAGACATTGGAAGAGAATACGTACCCCACCCACTTCATCAGACTCTGAGGAGGAGGAGTTACCATCGCCAAAGAAGGTGAAACTTGTGGATTATTCCGACAGTGAAGAATCTGAAGATGAGGTGTCACCACCAAGAAAAAGGCCTATGGTGATTTATTCGGACGATGAAGAAGACGATTACCAACAGTACTATGTAATCAAGCCTGTTAGAGAACGTGAGTCGAGACGTTTCAGAACAAGAGCCAATGTGTACAATGTGGATGTCAATAAATTTCCAGAAGATGTATCACCGCTGGAATTTGTACCTCGGATGTTTCAACAGCTGGTGGATGACATCAAGACCCATTCTCAAGCTCAAGGCAATGACAGGATTCGAATGAGCATTTACCATCCCGGACTGAAATTAGGAATCTTTGTACCATTTACAGATGTGACGAGTCTGACTGGGGAATCTTTGACTCAAGAAATCGAGAAAGTGTTGCAATCCAATGAAGATTTTAAAATCAATGATGGACAGATGAGCTTGGAAGTGACACACACCAAGTTACCAACTGGAAGTGGAAGAAAGGCATTACACCATGGACTTTACTTTGAATCACGCAATATGAGAAAGATGAAACATAGTATTGTTCAAATCAACAACACTAAAGATGTCATGTGTATGGCTAGAGCTGTTGTGGTAGGAAAACATCATGCCGACAGGGACACATCTGACTCATGGAAGAAAACTTGGCATCATCTGAGAAATTCTGACAGACCGCTACAAACTAGAGAAGCCATGAAATTATTAGATCGTGCTAAGATTCCTCACAATCAACCTTGTGGATTTGAAGAATACAAGAAATTTCAAACTGTGTTAGCTCCTGACTATTTGATCAAAGTACATTCACAGCATCCTAAAGACGGATTATTGTTTCCACTTGGATTTAGACCTAGTGACAAAACAAAAGTAATTCATATCTATTACAATGGCACAGATCACTATGACACTATCACCAATGTCAAAGGATTTCAAGGATGTAGTTATTATTGTGAGTTTTGTGACAAGGGATTTAATCATAGAGAGGATCATGCTTGTTTGAATGGATGTACTAGTTGTTATAGTGCAACGCCATGTCTTCACGAACAAAATCAGTACTGTACAAAATGTAAGAGAACATTTCATAGTGCATCTTGTTTTGCTAATCATACATTAGTCAAACCAGGACAGAAAAAATCTATTTGTCAACTTGTGCATAATTGTGAGAAATGTGGAAATAGGATTATAGGATATAAAAGAAATCACGTGTGTCCAGGACAGAAGAAATGTAAATTTTGTAAACTGATTGTTGGAGCCGAACATCAATGTTATATTCAACCTTACGTGTGCAAACCCAAGACCGAAGTGTTGGAAGAAGATGCCGAGAAGGACGATATCATCGATGAAGAGAAAGGTACCGTTATTCAACCTCAATTCATATTTTTTGACTTTGAATCCAAGCAAGACTCTGGCGAACATATTGTCAACTTTTGTATTGCACATAGAGCTTGTGATCAGTGTATGGATTTACCTATTGAACAGCCATGTAAAATTTGTAATAAGTTCACAAACAAAGCGTGTGACCATTGCGTTAATTTACCTGTAGATCGGCATTGTGACAACTGTAGTCAGTTTGGAAGAGAAATGATCTTTGAAGGTGAAAATACGTTGTCAGATTTCTGTTCCTGGTTATTTAGAAAAGAAAATGAAGGAGTGACTGTTATTGCACATAATTTTGGAGGATACGATGGACAATTTATTCTACGCTACATACTAGAAAATGGAACTTTTAAGCCCGATGTGATTATGAATGGAAATACTATCGTGACGATGACTGCTGCCAAAGTCAAGTTCTTGGACTCGTATCATTTTCTGCATATGAGATTAGCCAATTTTCCAGATACCTTTGGATTAACAGAGATGAAGAAAGGCTATTTCCCACATTTGGCAAATGTTGATGCCAACCAGAATTACGTGGGACCTTACTTTCCCGTGGAGATGTACAATCCTGGACAGATGTCGGTCAAAGACAGAGAAACTTTCCTGGAATGGCACAAGCAGAAAGTGGAATCCAATGCCATCTTTGACTTCAGAAGTGAAATGGAAGAATACTGTCGCAGCGATGTAGATATCCTGAGGAGAGGTTGTTCATGTTTTAGAAAACAATCGATAGATATCAGCGACTTGGATCCTTTTTCTAATGCATGCACGATCGCTCAAGCTTGTTCCCAAGTATGGAGGAAGAATCACATGCCTGAAAACTCTGTGGCCATCATTCCACCAGAAGGCTATCCCAACCAAAAGAAGTATTCTATCAAAGCTGTGCGCTGGATTCAAGCCGTGGCTAGAAAGAATCACATCCAAATTCGTCACGCTTTGAATGGTGGTGAACAGAAAGTTTTTGGACATTATGTGGATGGGTACGATCCAGAAAAAGAAACAGTGTACGAGTTCCATGGATGTTACTGGCACGGGTGTCCCAAACATTTCCCCGACAGAACTAAGATCAATACTTACAACTGCCAGACGATGTACCAGCTATACAAACAGACTGTGGAGAAGACCGAGAAATTGAAAAGAGCTGGGTATCAAGTGATAGAAATGTGGGAATGCGATTACGACCAATATTATCAAGACGACAAAGATTTTAGGGAGATGGTGGATGCAGAATTTACCAACTTGGATCCACTCAAACCCAGAGATGCGCTATTTGGAGGACGTACGAATTCTACAAGACTGTTTTACGAAATTGAAGGAGACGAGGAAATTAAGTATATCGATGTGTGTTCACTTTATCCATACATCTGCAAGTACGGAATCTTCCCTATTGGACATCCAGAAATTTATTCACAAGAAGACATCGACAGAGACAATATACATCAATATTTTGGACTGATCAAATGTAAAGTGTTACCACCCAGAAGCTTGTATCATCCGGTATTGCCGTACAAGTGCAACAACAAATTACTGTTTCCACTCTGTAGAAGTTGTGCAGAGACATCTGACAATTCGAAATTATGTACGCACGACAGAGAAGAAGACAGAGAATTAGTGGGAACTTGGGTGAGCATCGAATTGTTTCACAGGGACCAACCGTAACGCCGGAAAAGTGGTCGAAACGCAGGATTTGCGGTGTTTTCACGCCGGATTGTGGTATTTTTCGTAGGATTCGCCGCCATTTTTGTTGACAGTTTCCGAGGTGGGTTGAAAAAACTATCTATTTATAACGTAAGGAGATTTTGTGCGAGCATTAGAACTAGCCTATCCGGATCTACATAGATGCCTTTAATTGCCAGATCTTCTGTTGGTACATAGATATTGTTGAAATATGCAATCAGTCAAGGAGAAAATTGTTTTGCATGTTCGGCCAAACGCTCAGACAGCATTTGAAGCCAGAGGGTTCGAACTTTCTTCAGTTTCCTTAAATTCTTGACCAACTAGTGGATGAATTAGCATTTTTTAATAAAACTACATCTTAAACAGCCGATTGCATAGGATCTTTTGCCTGAGGAGGCATAGACTCAGACACAATATGCGAAATTCAAAGTAACGCCGGATAATGTGGTAACTTCAGGTTTCTCATTTGACCAGTATTTTCACAGATAAACATATCTGAAAGGGTGAAACACAGGTAAAATACTTATGTTAATGCAGGTTAGGTGTAAGACTGCTCCCTTCAGCATTCCATGAGAGACACCATGAATTTTCAATATTTTCTTTTTGGAAATTTCCAGGAGTATTTTTGTTTTTATTTTAAGACATGACTTCTTCTGGCATGTTTCATATTCCTTTTAGGTTGAAAGGCCAGGTGACAGAAATATATTCACCAAACTGTGAATAATTACAAATATCTGGAGCTATTCTATTCTATCCCTTAACCTTACAAGGTCGTTTGGGCACCACAGATGACTTCAAAACTATCCCTTTCCACCTTGTCCTGTTTTCAGCTAGCCTAGCTGAGCTGGCGAAATCCATTCTTGTCCACTGTTTAATATCATTGTCATCACCTCTTCTTCTGTCTACCTCTTCTTCTTTCATTGCGCCCTGTAGAAACGTCTTTGCCAAACCAGAAGACCTTGAGACGTGGACAAACCATCTTGGTTTCCGTTTCTTGACCAGGGCCAGAAGTTCATTATATTCTTCAATGGCTGCTTTGATCTTTCTGCGAACCTCTTCATGGGTTATATGGTACTTGTACGAAATGTTTAGTAATCTTCGGTAGCATCCCGTTTCAAAGGCCTGCGTTTCTCTGACTCTGCTGTCAAGATCCACTATTCACAGGCATACAGAAATATGGAAATTACAAGGGAGCGCATAAGTTTTACCTTTGATCCAAGAGATATGCCGTTGTTTTTCCTAATTGGCTTCAGCTTTATAAAAGCTGAAGTGTCCTGTTCAATCCTTGAGAGAACCTCCTGTTTAGACCCATCATCTGAGACAACTGCTCTAAGGTATATGAAGCGTGTTACAGTACCCAGCTTCTGCCCTTTTATCTTGATCTCCCTCTGGATGTCATTGGCGCTGTTTGTCATCCGTTTAGTCATCTTAGCACTGATCTCCATCTTAAACCTTGTGCGCGGTTGGCGAGACTTTCAACTGGGGCTTCTAGTTCCTGCTCTACCACAGCTAGAGCGTCTTTGTCATCTGCAAACTGCAGATACGTAATATTTCTGCCGCCTTTGCTAACCTTCCGTCATGTTCTTCCTGAGCATCAGACACGGTGAGTTCGAGAAAAAGTGTTGAACAGGGTGGGTGACAAAGGACATCCTTGTCTTACTCTAACTGTTGTTCTGAATCATTCTTTCGCGCTGCCATTCATCAGGAATGCACTTGTAGCCTTTACGTAGAGCTGCTCAACGGTGCAAACTAGATTTGCACTAATATTGTACTTCCGCATTGTGGCCCATGAGGCTGCATGCCATACTCTTCCAGAGGCTTTTTTGATATTAATGAAGACATGGTACAGATTTTATTGAGTTTTAAGATACTTTTCACACAAGATTCTAAGGTTGAAGAGCTGTTCTGTGGTACTCCATTCTGCTCTGAACCCGGTTCACCCCAGGTTAAATCCCCTGGCATTTCTTATTTCCGTTTTTATGCCCCGAACTTCAAAGAAGTTGGAAGGGCAAGTTGCTGTCGCCTTATCTGTTCGTCAGTTCTTCCTCTCGTCCTTAACGCCTGATGCAGCTACTGGGCTGGAGAACCATTGCGCCTAGGAAATTGAAAGTTATTTCCCTGACAGTCATTACTGATGTAGCTACTAGGCTCAAGAACCATTGTGCATAGGGTTTCGCAATCCCATATACCAATATGTCATGAAAACTGAGGGGACCCATGTTGTTTTCCTCTGTCAGATTTGTACTTTTATTATAGTTACCTCCCCTTTCTTAAAATTAAGATAAAGTTGCTTTACCATAATATCTAAAGAAGTATTTAAGCTAGGATAATGATATTTAGTATACAGTTTGGGGTGAGATGTACAAGATCTGATTAATCTTTGGGCAAATTTGGTTGAAAATGACTGAGTTAGGCCCCTCAGTATTCAAATTTGCAATTTTCCGACTTCTGAACCAGTTGCCCAGTTTTGGGAAACAAGTAGTCCTTGATGTACAAAAAGTTTTGGCAAAGATAAATAAATGTGTTCATTAATTACGGAGTATTTACCCTGATGGTCGCCTATGCAGATATGGGCTCAAGAACCACTGGCTGTAGAAGTTGAAATTGAAGGGGTCAGTGCATCAAGGAATCTATCTCCACATTAAGAAAATGACTTAACCACTCTATCATGCAGAAAACATGTTTCCTCACCTATTTATCTCCCTTCTGACCATAGAATCAGCCAAAAAATAATTTTTAACGAGGTTGCAAAATTTTTACAAAGGTCCTATCTCCATTTTGGACTTATTATGCAACAAAAGACCTAAATCCATCAAATTTGTTTCTTCATTATATTTCGTCAAGATATCAGTTTAGAGTGAATATAAGTATCTAAATATTTTTATATTAAGACTTTTTGGTGACAAAAGTCATTTTCAACTAAATTTTATCTTTTTTAAACTGTTAAAAATTGATCTCAAAATTATATGATGGAGTTAGGACCTTTGTTGCATAACCATCTTAACTCTTTAGCGATAATCTTGCTTAATATGGGACCTATTCATATTTTGACAAATGCTATAGCTAGAAATATGTTATCCTCACCATGTAATGTACCTTTTTAGCTCGCCTGAACGAAAGTTCAGGAAGAGCTATTGTTGTCACCACGGCGTCCGCGTCCGCGTCCGCGTCAGCGTCCGCGTCCGCGTCAGCGTCCGCGTCCGCGTTCGAATTGGATGTTTTGGTTAAAGTTTTTTTAAAGACCTATATCTCCTTAACCCATGGATGGATTCTTTTGATACTTGCACTGTAGCTAGATATTGGTCTAAGGTTTAACAGGGTACCACCCCCACCCCACTCTGTGACCTTGATGTCAAGGTCATGGACTTAGAAAATTGGTAATTTTTTTGGACTGGATGTTTTGGTTAAAGTTTTATAAAGCCCAATATCTCCTGAACACATGGATGGATTCCTTTGATACTTGCACTAAAGTTAGATATTGGTCTAAAGTTTTCGAAGGTACTACCCCCACCCCCCTCTGTGACCTTGATATCAAGGTCATGGACTTAGAATATTGTCTTTTTATTGATTGGATGTTTTGGTTAAAGTTTTTTAAAGACACATATCTCCTGAACCCAGAGATGAATTCTTTTTATATTTGCACTGTAGTTAGATCTACAGAGTACTACCCCAACCCCGCTCAGTGATCTTGATGTCAAGGTCTGAAACTTAGGAAATTTTTGTCTTTTTTAAAGTTTTGTAATTGCATACTGATTCATAATGCTCTGCAGAGATTTAGTTTATACTTGAACTGATGTTAGACTCTTTTTTTAGTTTTTACAAAACACCTTATACTTACCCCACTGGGTGACCTCGAAGTCAAGGTCATCGACTTAGAATTTTGTTTTAAAGATTTTGGTTAAAGTTTTATATTTATGAAGACATAATTTCACAGTGCCATGATGATGGACTCAGTTGATACTAATACTTGGGCTGATGTTAGATAATGGTTCAGGGTTTTGATACATGCCCCCCCCCCCCGCCCACCCGTCAGTTTTTTTTTACCTCAAGCTCATGGACTTTGAAATTTCATTTCATTTTTTTAATTTTAATTTCATTTTAAGACTTATTTTTGAGATAGCTTTTGTGTTTTCATTCTGGACATGCTTGCATGAAGTTTTATGCATAGCAGTCCACATAGCCACCCCCCCCCCCCCCACACACACACACACACCCCACCCGTCAGGTTTTTTTTTACCTCAAGCTCATGGACTTTGAAATTTCATTTCATTTTTTTTATTCTAATTTTATTTTAAGACTTATTTCTGAGATAGCTTTTGTTTATAAATGTGTTTTCATTATGGACATGCTTGCATGAAGTTTTAGCATTCCACACCACCATAGCGGCTGAGTGATGGGCAAGCACCAATTCAGGCGAACTATGCTGTCAGGCGACAGCTCTTGTTGGCTACTGATATGGCCACATTAACTTTTAAAATGCGATTTTCAGTTTTATGAAATATGGAGTTAGGTCCTTTCTTGCACGAACAAAATCACTAAAATCCAGCTTTTCTCAATTTATTTCTTTAAAACTAGTGGAATATTCGCAACACCACTTGAAATCAATGTTTTTCAACATATATTGACTAACTGTGCAATAAAAAATCAACTATTTCGAGTTTCTAGAAAAAATGATGTTTTTTTTTGCGTTTTTCTCGAAATTATGAAAAATGGAGATAGGTACCTTGTTGCACTACCCCCTTCAATTTATGAATGTTTAGGTCATGAAAAAAGTGAACGCTCATTTTTTCAGCCGTCGAACTTGTACTTTTAGAGTTACCTCCCTTTATCAATATAAAATCGAAATCTTATTAGCACAATATCTGAATAATACTTTGCGAAAGGATGTTAACATTTAGCTTTAATATCAGATGTAGAAGAATTTATTAACATTTGGGCAAAATTCGTTTGAAAATGATGGAGAGATGCCCCTTGCTTGAATTTGATAATTTCCCAACTTCTAGGAAGCTTTTTTTTTTTTTTTTTTTTTTTTTTTTTTTGTATATTATTAGTCCGAAATGCGTCATATATTTTGGTAAAGGTGAGGAAAATATTCTTGCGTTTTTTGACTTTTGGACTTACATATTTAGATTAAACAAAATTTTAACAAAACATCTAGAGAACCATTTGAGATGGGATTGTGAGATGTGGCATACAGCTTGGAATCAGTATGTAGATAATCTGATTAATTTCTGAGAAATTTTCATAAAATTAATAGCACTGTGTCCCTTTTCAGATTTAGACATTGTAAAGCTTTGCTCCTTTAGTTCACGCTCAAGGTTGAAGTCATAGTCTTTCACAAACACAGTCTCTAGTTAAAGGAGACATGCCAGAGATTATACATGTACATTGCTGCATAAGACTACCGTATAATGGAAAAGTTTCGCGTCGCCTAATTTTCGCGGAATTTCGCGGTCGGACTCCGCAAAATATTTTCCAAGTTTCTACAAAATAGTAATAAGAAATTTGAATCGTCCAAACATATGGTTTGCCGTATTCAAAGCGCCTCACAAAACCTTAAAAGTATGTAGATACAGAACTATTATTTTCGGCGCAATTACGTTAGCTGGTAATCAGCAGGTAATTATAATTTGAACTTGCTGTCACTTTTTTCCCTTGATTAACGGTCACTTGTCCCTGATTGTGCAAGTACAATTGAATTACTTTTAACCGACTGTGAGTTCCGTTTACTTTTATCCTGAACAATAGCCATTCTATCAATTGCTCGCATATTTCAGTTGACTGTTTCTGTGTACTAAACATTGATTTGTACAAATGGTTATCTTACGTTTTTTGTGTGAAATAAGGATTGGTATCCACCCTAAAGGAGCCGATTCTATCTAAACAAATGTGTTCAGTGTAAAGTGATTACAGTTTCTTTACGTTTCTCTCTCCTTTTACGTCTTGACTTTTCAGTCAAGCCAATATTTTACAGGACAAACACAATTTTTATTTTCTTGGATATTCACATCCGCGAAAAATAAAAACCGCGAAAATGAATCCTTATGTTTTTGGGGCAAATCCGCGAAAATTTGGCGACGCGAAAATTTTCCATTATACGGTATATGCTAATGTTGTGAAACCTTTATTTGCAGAGTTAGCTTCAGCAGTGTCTTTTGGCTGGCAAGTATTAATCCATCAATCAGTCAGTCAGTCAGTAAATCAATCCAAATTGCACCGACAGGAAACATAACATTTAAAATGAAGTACGAGTCACTAAACATAATATAAGCCTTGAATGCAAGGTAGTCAGCTCTTTCTTCGCCATATTAGGTCATTACAATTTTTAAACATTGATTCGGCACAGATACCATGAAGATAGCCATAAAATATAGCTACAGAGTCTTCATTTCTTTTCTGCTTGGTGCCTTGTTCGGTTCCTGTTCTGCTACTAACTATCTGCGACCCAAAACTTTTGTTTGTACAGTTTGTCAGGTGTTACTACTCAGTCGACAGCTTAGGTCATGTTGAGCCAGTAGGTCATTCGTCAACACCGTTCCTGGGCAGGCTTAAACCTTTTAAGCGGTTAACCAGTACCAAACAAGCTCGCGCTAGTAGTATCTGACAACGGTAAACGACGGAAACCACAATATTTCAGTCAAGAACAGTCGGTCTCCCAAGAGATTATGCATTAGAAAATGAAAGATAGGATTGACGTGAAGAAGAAGACGCACACATTAAAAACCTGGCCCACCCTTCCCACATCTGCTGCAAGCACATCAACCCCTTGTCCTACTATATTCCAATTCAGTAGCACGCCCCTGCACTAGAAGCTACCTAGCACCATCGCGACATACAGCCACCAACGACCCAAAATATAACTTCAGAGAACATGTTGACAGAAATGGTATTATGAAGACACAATTTTAATAGAGCTGCAAAAGGAACATTGGCTTTTGAGGTTATAATATATAACACATTTCTGTGTAAAAGCTCAAAAGTGACACAGAAATACGGTTGCACATGAAGGACATAGTTTCAATCAGAATGTTCACAAGTGTGCAATTCGATTGTCAAATCAGATATATCGGTCACTTGAAGTATCCAGACGCACAATGCTACCGCGATCGTGAGAACCATCAGCTAACAGTGAGGTCTCCAAATAATTTTAGAAGGAGTCTTGGAACAAGCATATTTTAGGGAGTACAACTTGGTACATGTATATGAGACATGGTCATTTTTGGACAACAACGGACATCAGAAATTTAGATATTTATTTGGTGCAAACTTAGATAATATTGTAGTCTTAGTCTGTCAGGAAAATAGGGAAATAGGTACCCTCTGCGAATCCTACAACAGTATAGCAAAGCTTATGCTAGCCCATTTTCCAGTTGATAACTAAGTAAAGTGAAATGACTTTTATTTGTCACCGACATAATTACCTTACAAACTTATATTGTAGCATTCAGTAAAGGAATCATAACACAAAAATGACACCAAACGCCTCATTGCAAATGTGGCAAGTAAGTGAACAGCTTTTTATTAAACACTTAGCTGACCTCACTGGAGCTTACAATATATGGCGGCCTCATTGGCCGAGTGATTAAATGGTAATCTTACCGCCAGCTCGGGTCACATGTGGGACTAGTCAAGTTCTACTTGTGGGTGGTCAGGAGCGGTCTTAAGGCTAAAATGTATTAACATAAGAATTTTACCTGCGTTTTGTGAAAATACTGGCCAGATGAGAAACCAGAAGTTGCCACTTTATCCGGCGTTACTTTGAATTTCGCATATTGTGTTTCGATCTGTGCTTCCTCGGACAGAAAATCATGAGCAATCGGCTGTTTACTATGTAGTTATATTAAAAAAAATGCAAATTCATCCACCAGTTGGTCAAAAATTAAGGAAACTGAAAAAAAGTACGAACCCTCTTGCTTCAAATGCTGTCTGAGCGTTTGGCCGAACATGCAAAACAATTTTTTCCTTGACTGTTTGCATATTTCAACAATATCTATGTACCAACAGAAGATCTGGCAATTAAAGGCATCTATGTAGATCCGGATAGGCTACTTCTAATGCTCACACAAAATCTCCTTACTTTATAAATAGATTTTTTTTCAACCCACCTCGGAAACTGTCAACAAAAATGGCGGCGAATCCTACGAAAAATACCGCAATCCGGCGTGAAAACACCGCAAATCCTGCGTTTCGACCGCTTTTCCGGCGTTACGGTTGGTCCCTGTGATTGTTTGAGGCGATGAAACTGGGTTACCAGCTGAAAGATGTGTACGAAGTATGGCATTTTCCCCAATCTTCACAGTACGACAAGTCAACTGGACAAGGAGGTATCTTTGCTGGATATATCGATACTTTCCTGAAGATTAAACAAGAGTCAAGTGGCTATCCCGACTGGTGCAAGACAGAATTGGACAAGATCAAATTCAAACAGGACTATTTCGAAGCAGAAGGTATCAGACTAGAGAAGGTGGAAAAGAACAAAGGTCGACGTGGAATCAGCAAAATCAGTTTAAACAGTTTGTGGGGAAAATTAGCACAGAGAGACAACATGACCAAAACAGAATATGTGTCAGATCCTTCTGACTACTTTGAACTGGTGACTAATCCATTGAAGAAAGTGAAGAATGTCGAAGTGTTTGGAGAAGAGTTTTTGTTAGTCAACTGGGAAGATCTGGAATCGATTGTAGAACCTCATGCTTGCAGCAACGTGGTGGTAGGATCCTTTGTGACAGCACAAGCCAGACTGAAGTTATACAGTGTCCTGCATCAACTTGACAAACGTGTGTTGTACTTCGATACGGATTCTGTCATCTACATTCACAAACCAGAATTATGGAATCCAGAGATCATCAACAACAGACTCGGCGAATGGACAGACGAACTACCTACTGCGAAAATCACCAAGTTTGTGGGTATGGGACCGAAGAATTATGGCTACGAGTATGTGGAGCACGATACTGGGAAACGCAAGTCTACCTGTAAAGTCAAAGGACTGACCCTGGATTACAATACTTCACAAGTAATCCATTTCTACAACATGATGGAATGGGCCCATAGTGAGAAGAGGGACTTTCAAGAATCTGTGGAATATCAGCACCGTATAAGAAAACATAAAGACAGAAAAATTACGACGGAGAGACAATCTAAGACATATAGATTTACTTATGACAAACGTGTGATTTTAAAAAGTGGAGAAACTGTTCCGTATGGATATGTACTGTAAACCAAAGAAAATCAGATCAGAGACTGTTGTGAAACAGTGTTTTCAGTAAGAAAGATTATTTGTAAAGTATGTCAGTAAAACAATTTGTTGTTTGTAAAAAATAAAAATATGTTATATATACACATGTCTTTCATTATTCTTTCTCATTTTATCTTTCAATCATGTCGGTAACAGTTCAAGAAGAAAATATTGGTAGTTTGTTTTTTAAACATCCTGCTAATATTTTTATATCGGGTCCAAGTGGATCGGGAAAAACTGAATTTGTTAAAAAACTGATTCAGTACAAAGAAGACTTGTTTGATATTTTACCACAACGTATCGTGTGGTGTTACAAAGAATGGCAACCTGTGTACAATATCTTGCAAGAACGCAAAGATTTAAACATCAGATTTATTTTAGGAATTCCAAATGACGACGACGATATTGTCACAGACACGAGTGAAACTCACTTGATTGTCTTTGACGATATGTTGGGCGACAAAGACGAAGAAAAAATTAAACTTTGGTTCACGAGGAAAGGTCATCACAGAAATGCAAGTGTTGTGTACATCACACAAAACTTGTTTCAGCAGAGTAAATCGACACGTACCATCAGTTTGAATGCCCATTACTTGATTTTGTTTCAAAGTCCAAGAGACAAAATGCAAATTAAAGTTTTGGCACAACAACTTCAAGCTCCACACTTGATGTCTGCCTTCAACGATGCCACTTCTAAGCCACACGGTTATTTACTGATTGATTTAAAACCAGACACACCAAATCATTTGAGGTTTAGAACAGATATTTTTACAAACTGGTATACAAAATCGGATCAACAAGGTCCAGTTGTGTATTTTCCAGTATAAAATGGTGTGTTTGGTCTTACATGGATCAGAATGAAACCAGACATGGCTCAAAAAGCATCGGCAAACTTGATCAGGGCTCTCTACAATTTGAGTAGAGAGCATGATTCGAACAAAAGAAAAACTTTGCTTAATGCCGGGTTGATGGAAATGATCAAATGGTTTTCTTTAGCAGCTAGAAAAATAGCTGAAAATAAAATGAAATTACCAAAACAAACTCAAAAATTCATGGACAAACGCAAAGACGATGTTAGAAAACTAGCAAGTCCTTTGGTAAATGCAGATACAAAACGAGAAATCATTCTAAAACCTGGTGGCGGTGGGTTTTTTGGTGGCGTGATAATCAGATCTCTCATTCGTTGGGACGGTAATAAAATACTTAGACGGTTTTCTCAGAAAAAGAAAGTGGGTAGAAAAGGTCCTAAAAAGTCTAAGAAAAAAACAGGCAAGAAAAAATCTCCAAAGAAAAAAACTCAGAGGAAAAAATCCCCTAAGACTAAATCAAGGAGAAAAATAAAAGTGAATGATAAGTTTGTCACTGTAAGAATTAAGAAACCTAGAAAACCTCCATCTCCTGTTGCAGGACCGTCAACTGCAAGAACTCCAAGTCCATTTACTCCTTCTACTCCAAACTCTAGTCTAAGAACTCCAAGTCCATTTTCTACTCGATTTTCTACTCCAAGTTCAAGTATCAGAAAAATAGGTGAAAGATTCACTCCTGCAAAAACACCTTCTCCATTTTCTACTCAGTTTTCTACTCCAAACTCTAGTCTCAGAAAAATTGGTGAAAGACGCACTGCTGCAAAATCACCTGCTCTAGAAATTTCTAGATTTTCTCCTCTAAGGGCTTCTCCTCGAAGGAGTTCTTCTCCTGCAAACGAATATCTTCGTACTACCAGAAAACATGGATTTGAAGCTGCCATGAAACAGATGTTGGCTAAACGTAAACTTTCACTATAAAAGGACTTGGTTAACATGATATTTTACTAGTTTAATTCTTGACTGCTATCATGGCTGCACGTAAGAAAAGAACACAAATCAAAAAGAAAAGAGGTTCACTGATTAAAAAGTATGGTCCTTTTCTGGAAGGACTATGTAACATTCCATATCGGTTTCGTCAAAAAATTGTCAATGATTGTCCAAAAGAGATATTAGACTGTGTAGGGGAATGTTGTTTAAATCTTATAAAAGGCAATGTCAAACTCACAAAAGCTCAGAAAGAACAATTACGTTCTAGGAAGAATGATATTCGATTATTGTCTACAAAACGTGTTGCACTAGCAAACAAGAAAAAAATTCTCAATCAGAAAGGTGGTGCACTCCTGGGTTTACTTTTAAAACCTTTGCTTGGTTCAGTCTTAGGATCTATTCTTGGTCAGTAAAAAAAATTGCAATGGAAGGGCGTAAAATGGCCGTGGTACCATTTAAACTTTGGGAAGACATGAAACGCTGGAAAGAAGAACAAATTCAAAAACCAAGACTTCCACCCGATCCAAATGTTTCTGCGACGGCCAGTCTTCAAAGAGACTTGTCTTCGGTCATGGCCAACGAAGATTTGTCAGAGGCAGAAAAATCTCAATTGTTTGGTCAGACTTTACATAAATTTAAAACGGCACATCGCAAAGCACTGACAGAAACAAAACTTTCTCTCCCAGTAGAGCCTGAATCGAAAATTAATCAACGTATTTTTGATAGTGTTCCTACCACGATGCGAAAGAAAGCTAAATTATTGATATCTTGGTTAGAAAATAATCCTAACTTATCTTGGGACGAAGACGGAACGGTTAAGATGTATGGCAAACCGGTTGCAGGGTCTAATATCATAGATTTAGTCAATGATGTTTTAAGACAGAGAAAAGACACTGAGCCCAGGGGTTGGGAACCTTTTGCTGAGGCTCTTAGAGACATGAACGTGCCTCAAGATTTTGTGGGAAATAAGAAACGATGGGAATGGATGCATCGTACTCCTCTTCAGCACGAAGATGAAGAAGAGTATGTCACTCCTAAAACCAAACACCGACGCATGCCTACTCTTAAAAAAAGAACAAGTCCCGTTACACAATCGGTTAGAAAACACATCAAGAAAGACTTATCTCGAAGTTTGTCTGCCACTAGAAAACATATCAGAGACGAACTGTTTACACCCAGTTCTATCAAACCTATAAAAGAAGAACTGTTTGAATCACCCAGAAAATGGTTATCTTATGATGAACAATGAATAAATTATTATCAAAACTTTATTACGATCCTAAAAGTCCCGTGGGATATACGGGGCTGCAAGCTTTGTATAAAGCAGCTAAGAAAATTTCAAAGAAAATCAAACTTGACGATGTGAAAACTTGGTTGAGAAAACAACAAACTTACACTTTGCACAAACCCATACGTAGAAAATTTGTGCGTCGCAAAACTGTGGTGGCAGGAATAGATTATCAATGGCAGGGAGATTTGGCGGACGTATCTAGTATGGCAAAATATAACGACAAATATCGTTACTTGCTCTGTTTGATAGACGTATTTTCAAAATACGCCTGGGTTGTACCGATCAAAGACAAATCTGGAAAAACTTTGGTGGAAGCTTTTAAATCTGTTTTGAAACATGGACGCATTCCAAAAAGTTTGCAAACTGATAAAGGTACGGAATTCAAAAATAAAGAGTTTCAAAAGTTCTTGAAATCTAAAAATATTCATTTTTTCACGACAGAAAATCCAGAAACAAAAGCAAGTATTGTAGAAAGGTTTCAAAGAACTCTGAAAAGTCGCATGTGGAAATATTTTACTCATAATCGTACACTGAAATATGTCGATGTACTTCCAAAATTAGTTCACGGGTACAATCATGCTTATCATCGCAGCATTAAACGTACGCCTGCATCTGTCGATGTCAAAAATGAAGTTCAAGTATCCCAAATTTTGTACGGCAAAAAGCAAAAAGTTGCAAGTCCAGAATTAAGAGTGGGTGATTTTGTGCGCATCAACAAAACAAAACGCACTTTTGAAAAAGGTTATTTACCAAACTGGACGCAAGAATTGTTTAAGGTTAGGGGTGTCATACAAAGTCAGAGTCCCGTTACCTATAAAATAGAAGATCTAGACGGGGAACTCATAAAAGGTACTTTTTATTCGCAAGAATTACAACGTGTGGACAAAGATCAAATTTACGAAATAGAATCTGTCTTAGATCGTCGTAAACGAAAAGTTGGGAAAAAGTGGGTCAAAGAAATTAAAGTTCACTGGAAAGGTTATCCATCCAAATTTGACAGTTGGATTTTGGAATCCGATCTTGTATAAAAACACGAACATGAATTTTAAATCTTCAGTCATAAGACGGGATACGGATTCTTTGCAATCTTCTGAAAGTTTAGCCAAGTTACCCAAAAATAGATTGACATTTTTATCTCAAATCATTATCGTTTATGCCATCATCATCACTTCTCTAGTTCAAATCAGTCTTCAAAGTCCAGATAAAGAATTGTGGTTGATTTTATTGAGCAGCTCTGTCGGTTATATTCTTCCTTCCCCAGGGTTAAAATTCAGAAAACGTAGTGGTTTTGAAGAAACTTCCAAACAAGCACCATGACAGGGTTTTATTTGACATTGTTAAGTGACAGTTCAATGACGACTTTTCCTGACAATACACAAAGTTCTTTTACTGTCAGATTAGATCATCCCATCAACATCGAAAAAGAAAAGTGGGAAGTTGCTTTGGTAGAAATGATTACACCAACTCAAATCATGAATATTTCGGATGAAACCAATTTTTTCTACTTGAGATTTTACGATAAAGTCTTAGCTCAAGAATTCGGAGTAGAAAATATGAGCGAGGATTGTACGGAAGACAACACCTGCGCAGAATACGAGTTGAAAATTCCCAAAGGAAATTACAGCAGTCCACAACATTTGGTGGAAGAAATACAAGGCATCATCGATACACGTTTCGGAAGTGCTTTGAGAAGTGTTAATGCTTCGATAGAAATGAGTTATGGCAATAACAGTAAACGTGTCAAAATATTTTACAACAATCCAAAAGTCGTCAGACTGATATTCCCAAAACTACTTGGGGAGAAATTAGGGGTAAATCCAAAAATGTCAGAAAGACCCATCGGAAACGAAAGACATGCTTTTAGATACGAAGTAGATTTAAACACGGCTAATAATCAACTGTACGTTTACTCGGATATTGCCAGTTACACTTACGTAGGTGACATAACTGCTCCTATTTTGCGAGTTGTTCCATTTGAGATTTCAAAACGCTCTCATCATTCTCATCAAGAGTTTGTCAACTTGCATTACGTTCCGGTGGCAAAATCATTCATAGATCAAGTTCACGTGAGTATAAAAGGCGATACGGGAATAGATATTCCATTTATCACGGGAAAGTCTTTGATCAAGTTACATTTCAGACTCAAAGATAATTAGCCAAAAAAATGTATTTCCAAACTCGTGGTGTAGTGTGTCAACAAGGGTCGGGTGGAAATAACTTTCCAGTTTACAGAGGTGTATCGAGACAGTACGGTTATGGTTTAGGGTCCATGTTTAAAACTGCCTTGAGAACGGTCATGCCAATCTTAAAACCTGTTGCAAAAGCAGGTTTACAAAGTATCAAACATGTAGCCAAAGATCAAGGAATTCATGCACTTCGCGACATCTTGGATGGTCAAAATATCAAACAAGTTTTAAAAAGTAGAGGTAAATCAGCTTTAAAATCTTTGGGAAAATCTGCTTTGGATCATTTGGCTTCGGGAGGTATAAAATCAAGTCAGAAACGTAGAAAAACTCAGTCTAAGACAAATCGTCGAACTGTTCACAACAAACTGCAAAAGGGTAGAGGCAGAAAGAATTCTGTAAACAGAGCCATTAGGAAAAAATATTCAAATCTAAAATTTGACCGCGATATTTTTGACTAAGAAAATGATGCAAAGTGGATCTTGTGAATGTAGCAAGTCTGAAATAGACATGCAAACTGTTCCTCCAACTCTGACCACCATGCAAGATTCTCAGTGGATAGATTATCATCCCATAGCTTCTCTAGACAGTTATCATGCACCCATCGAATTTGTGGTACCAGGCCATACGGAATATTACACTGATTTATCACAAACTTATTTGTACTTGAAATTCAGGATTTTGAGAGCAAACGGTGACAATCTTGAGAACGATAAAAAAGTTGCTCCCATCAACAACTTCTTTCACAGTATGTTTAGTGGAATTGATCTATATCTTAACAATAAACTGGTGACCAGTAATATGGATACGTATCCCTACAGGGCTTACATTGAAAACTTATTTTCTTTTGGATCTGATGTGAAAGACAATCAACTTAAAGCTGCAGAATTTTGGTACGAAGATGAACCTGGTCACTTTGAAGATTTTGGTCATGACAATGTAACAGCCCGTATAACCCCTTTTGAACTAAGTAACCCTAAGGAACTTCAAGGGCGTTTACATCTAGATTTGGCCATGCAGGAAAAATATTTACCTAATGGAATAGAATTAAGACTTCGTCTCAATCGTGCTTCTCCTCAATTTTGTATCATGTCTAAGGATGATGTTACGAAATGGATCTAATCGTCCACTATGTCGTCGAGATTATTTTAATCCTTTCAATCAGTAAGGCTACAGTTTTTAGGGTAACTGTGGTAATAAAACGTTTACGGAAATTGTGACTACGTTATGCATGGGTTGTTTGTGAATACCTCTCGTGGACAGCATATTGCATGATTTTAAGGTGAATACCTGCACGAGTCTTTTGATTGTGGAAAGCGCTTTGCATGATTTTAATGTGAGACGCATAGTATTTATACGCCTATCTTTTAATGAAAAGTTAGACGTGGCTGTTTAATTCTTGATGGATGTTATATTGTTGTGTGCCCAGATTCTGTGTTAAGACCTAGAAGGGTAAGATTTTATTATATTTATTTAGAATAGTTTGGCTAAGAATGAAAAATGTGACTTCTGATTGATATGGTATGATTATATGTGTCGACTGATTTGATTTTGTTGGCAGTGATCAGGCTGCGCATGTGTCGACCGATTTTGTTAGTAAGCATGCTGCGCATAATATTTGTATATTAGGAAGTTTTGTAAATTTCGGAAATAGTTTATATCACTGATGTTGGTTGCAATGGTGTGCGTCTATTTGACGTCCAGTGACGTCAGTTGCATTCATGTTATTCATGTGACGTCAGTTGCATTCATGTTATTGCGACGTCAGCACTTTTTATATTAGTTTCACGTATACGTGGCCTATAGAAGTAGATTGATTTGTAATGGAACTAATTTATATACTCGTGACGTCAATTGACGCCATAGCATGCACCGCATTAAGGGTTTTTTCCATAAGTTATAATGGTAGCATTTGGTCATCATGCGTTTGATTTGCCTTCATTAGACGGCGTCATATGGTATAACATCATTGATGTCATGATGTCAGATCAAACGTTATGATCCCAAATGTGTGAGAAACGCTTATTCAGCTATTATATTCTATGGCAAATGGTATTACGCTTAGTTTAAAGAAATGAATTAAAACATATGCGAGTTAGATTTTGGTCAATCAATTTAATGTAAATAGGACATTGTTTAGATTATTCATGTTTTATGTTTAGATTATTCATGTTTTATGTGGGGTATGTCATGGTAATGCCTGTTGACGTCAGTATACTTCTTGACAATGTTTGACGTCAGATCCTTCGACGCACATGCGTAGTAGGATCTACGTTTCTTCATTGGCGGAAGTGGTAAGCACACTTTTAGCTTAACATCGTGAGCGCGAGTCGTGTCTAGTGACACGGCTGGCGTGTGCGCGTTATGCTCGGCATTCGCCGAGGGCGTTGTATGGTATTTCCAAGACAGGCCCAAGTCTTACGCATTGTTATTATGTAGTTACAATGTATTAAGTGTAAGTTCGTTATTTTTAGGCACATCAAGTCCGGCAGTCAGCTGTTAGGGCTTAGAGCCACGTCTCACCTGGAGATTTGATATACGTCTCCAGGTTAATACCAACCCGGGTAGAGGCAGTTACAACGCCGTTTGTGCAAGGTTCCCAAGCAGAGGCGGGAAGCACAAAATGTAGGCGGAAATGGTTAGCTCAGTTTTGCCAGATTCTGTGATTAGATCTGAAGGTCACATCAAGTGTGGGACAGTGTTCGTCCACTAAGGTGTATTAATATATTTATAGACTGGTCCCTGGTACGATCCAGGGAGCGACCAGTATATAATCGTGCACGTGTGAATATAAGTTGGTGTTCCTCATGATATATGGACTGGCCCATGACATGATCCAGGGAACGACGAATTGAAGTCTACCAACATAAGGCCTTGTTTTTTTGTATGAGCTCAAACTAACGTTTTTTTGTTCTTTGTGTTTTCCTTTAGTTCATGGCGCTGAGCCGAGTACGGTGTTGACGTCATACGGTAATCTATTTGCGTATTGTACGCAAATCGATTACAGATTTGAAACAAACACCTTACTTGGGCCAGCGACATGAACTAATATGTGTTGTATATTATTGTAATTGTGACAGTTGTAAATTGTATTGTTGTATATAGAATTTACATTATATATAAACATAAAAAATTCTAACGTTGTTAGAGTTTCCTTGTCAGTGTATTACACTAGTAGATAACCCTTTAACCGGAAGTCACCCTCCGCCGTCCTGGCGACGCATAAGGCTCTACACCCGTGTCGACCGAGTGTAAAACCTTCTGCGTAACATGGTGTCAAGAAGTAACGGGATTTGACTTCTGGTTAATATCTGCCAGTGTAAGACATTGACAATATATACAGAATCTAGGCACAATTTTGTCAGACATTTTTTTATTATTGACTTTCTGATTGTTCTTTTCTAAGGTGACGTAAGGATGTTTGTAAGGCTGTGAATTTTAGGGGAGCAATTTTGCCACTAAATTCTTTGTAAATGTAACCTACAATCAATTATGGTCAACTATCCTTATTCCCTGCGTGATGAAGTGCGATAGCCCATGCATTAATTTGTGATAGAATGTAACAGGTTGCATATCTGAGTGGGGAAACTGAGGTATATAGACCTGAATTGTCTTGGCACGGATGATACGTATTTAGTTTTAAGGTCCGGTTGAGTACCTTGGCACTGCTGTTGCATGACAATCTGTAAGTTTATTAACCTAAACGTTTTGTACGTTGTGTCGTAACCGTTACTGAGGTCCATTTTATGTCCTGATTTAGTAACGTAGGTCCCTCGTAACGTTATATAATATCGTTACAATGAATTAAACCTAATAGCAGAATCTTAAGTTTGATTTACCGTTGGTATCCTATAAGGTTTTGTAATATAGGACGTACAGTTGTCGTGTCAGTGTTAATACGTTGCGTTACATACGTTACGTTTGTATATCCGATACGCTAGATCAAGTTGGGCGTAATTGTAATGTGGGTTATTTACGTCATCTAATTACGTCATCTAATAGTGAAAAGTAATTCTCGGCAAAGTCAACGTCAGTTTATGACGTCATTTCCGGTCTGTTATGAACGTAACTTTAATGGCTACGTCCAGATCGCGAGTATACTAATTAATCAACGTTTTAGTTGGATTAGTTCGTTATTATTATTGTTAACGTTTTAGTTAACGTGTGTGACTATAAGTGAACGTCGGTTTCAGTTAAGTTAACGTGAGCATTACGTTAAGCGTCATGGATCAGTTAGTTAAGACGGGAAGGGAGTTAGGTTATGAAGGACAGGCATTGCAGGAATTTGTAAAGCAACAGCAAGAGACTGAGAGGGCAGAAAGGCACGCGGTAAGGGAACTTGATAAAGAGAAGATCGCGGCGGAGAAAGAAAAGCTTGCGCAGGCCGATAAAGACCGGGAAATTGAGTTAGCTAGGATCGCGCAGGCCGAAAAAGATAGGGAAATTGAGTTAGCTAGGATCGGGCAGGCCGAAAAAGATAGGGAAATTGAGTTAGCTAAGATTGCGGCGGATAGGGCGACGGAAGAAGCTAAGATTGCGGCGGATAGGGAAATCGAGATGGCGCGAATTGAAAGCATAGAGCGGCAAGCCGAGAAAGATAGGGAAGCTAAGTTGTCTCAAGTCGAAAGCGATAAGGAAGCGAAGTTGTCGAGCGAAGTTGAGTTAGAAAAGTTGAAGTATAGTTTTGAATTGCAGCAACGCGAGTTAAAGAATCAGATAGATTTGCAGAAGGTAACGTTTAGAGTTGAATTAGAAAAACAGAAGACTGAAAAGTTAGCGCATGCGCGAGATCCCAAGTTACCGTATTTTGATGAAAGTAAGGACAAAATGGATAGTTACTTATCAAGGTTTGAGAAATACGCGACGGCGAATAAATGGGATAAAAACGTTTGGGCTGCATATTTAAGCGCATTACTTAAAGGTCGCGCGCTTGATGTCTATGATAGATTGTCTGTAGATGATGCAGCGGATTATGACAAGTTGAAGGATGCGTTGTTAAAGAATTTCGATATGACTGAACGCGGATTTAGGAAGAAATTTCGCTATGATAGGCCTGAAAAGTCCGAAACGTTTATTCAGTTTAGTAGTAGACTAAGGTCGTATCTTAATAAATGGTTAAAAATGGCGAAAGTAGACCAGTCTTACGAAGCTGTTTGCGATTTTTTCGCTAGAGATCAGTTTTTAGAATCCTGTAGTAAAGAACTATATGTTCATTTGAAACCGAAAACATTCACGAATCTAGGTGAGATGGCTAGGGAAGCAGATTTATTTGCAGAAGCACGTGGCGGCGTATACGCTTGTGTTAATAAGGGGCAGCGTGATAGTAAGGGCGTAACTCAGAGTAGATCTGATAATAAGCCGAGTGCGAAGCCAGAGATAAAATGTAGTATTTGTGGTAAGGGACATTTAACATATAAATGTTTTAAGAATCCCGATAGGAAGCAAGCATATAGTGCGGAGGTAGGTGCAAGTGCAAGCGGGTATAGCGGAAGTAAGGGAAGTAGTTATGCACCGAAAGATGAGACACAAAGATCACAGAGTAAGAGCGATACTGTACAGACGAAGGGTAGTAATTCAGATCGTGGCCGTGGTCGGGGTTATTCCCGCGGACGTGGTCGGGGTGGCGGACATCAAATGAGTTTTTGTAAAACTACAATGAATAGGTCTCATGAAATTGAAGGTCTCTATAAGAGTAAGGAAGAAAGTCCACTAATCAATGATAACGTGGATAGGGAAGGTGTCTGTTACTTTTTAAGGTCGCGATTACCAACAGCGCAGGGTACGGTTAATGGTAAGACTGTTGTAGTTTTAAGGGACACAGGTTGTACTGGGTGTGTCGTTCGTAGAAACTTGGTTTCTAATGATCAGTTACTTGGTAGAGAATCTGATGTAACTTTGATTGATGAATCTACCCAAAGGTATCCCTTAGCAATGGTTGAGATAGATTGTCCTTTTTTCACAGGAAAAACTGAGGCATTATGCATGGAAGATACACTGTATGACCTGGTTATTGGAAATATTGACGGGTCAAAACTTCCCGATATGTCCCATTTTGCAATGGCGGCAGTGACTAGGTCACAAGCTAAGCAAGGTGAAGAGGTCTATAGGAAACTTAAAGTTCCTGATCAAATTATCGCTAGTGATAAGGAGGCATTGAAGCAGGCCCAAGTTGTTGACCCTAAATTGAATGGCATAAGGCAAAGAGTGGAATCTGGGAATGTGACTATTAGTCGTGGATTGAACCGGGGTGAAACTAAGTTTATTCGAAAGAAAGATTTATTGTATAGGCAGTTTACTAAGGGAAACAAGGTCACTTTGCAACTTATTATCCCTGAAGGTTTTCGTGAAAAGGTGTTAAGATTGGCGCACGAAACCTTGATGTCAGGTCATTTGGGCATAAAGAAAACTATGGATAGAGTTTTAACTGAGTTCTTTTGGCCTGGAGTTTGTGGTGATGTGGCAAGGTTTTGTAAATCTTGTGACATATGTCAAAGGACTATTCAAAAAGGTCGTGTCACTAAGGTTCCTTTAGGAAAGTTGCCACAGATTGACACACCATTTAAACGAGTCGCTGTTGATATAGTTGGACCGATAGAACCTCGTTCTGACAGGAAATCCCGCTATATTTTAACAATGATAGACTATGCGACGAGATATCCCGAGGCGGTAGCGTTACCCGGCATTGAGACGGAACGCGTAGCCGAAGCGTTAGTTGAGATGTTTAGTAGAGTTGGCATACCTGATGAAATGTTAACAGATTGCGGAAGTCAGTTTACTGCTGAAGTTATGAAAGAAGTAAGCAGGCTGTTATCACTCCAGCAGTTAACCACGACGCCGTATCATCCTATCTGCAACGGTCTTGTAGAGCGTTTTCACGCGACGTTGAAGCAAATGCTACGTAGGATGTGCGCAGAACGTCCAAAGGACTGGGATAAATATCTCCCAGCACTACTGTTTGCAATAAGGGAGGTTCCGCAGGAGTCATTAGGGTTTTCTCCGTTCGAACTGTTATACGGACGTAACGTTAAGGGCCCTATGGCAATATTACGTGAATTATGGTCTGAAGAGGTACCGGATGAGCAGGTTCTGTCTACGTACCAGTACGTAATTGAGTTGAGAGAACGGTTAGAGCAGACGTGTAAGTTAGCACATGATAATTTACGGAAAGTACAGGTAAAGCAAAAGGCTTATTATGACAAACGCGCTAGGTCGCGTAAATTTAACGTGGGAGATAAAGTACTGTTATTACTGCCAACTGACAGTAATAAACTGTTATTGCAGTGGAAGGGTCCATATGAAGTAGTAGAGGTGGTGAATAGAATGGACTATAAAATCGACGTCAATGGTGTCGTGAGTACATATCATGCTAATATGCTGAAACAGTATGTCGAACGTCGTACTGTGCCGTCACATTGTTTATTGTCGACTGAGACTACAGAGTCGGTTGATGACGATGGTAGTGATGAATTTTCTCTTGATGATTGTGCTTTTCCGACGGCTAAAGAGCCGGAAACTTATAACGACGTCAGTATTTCAGATACGTTAACGTCAGAACAACGTATGGAGGTTGAAGCGTTGATTAAACAGTACCCGGATGTACTATCAAGTTTACCCGGTCGAACTGATCAAATACAGCACGATATCAAACTACTCACGTCAGAACCCATACGGACGAAAGGTTATTCTATCCCGTATAAGACGCGTAACGTCATGGAGACGGAGATACAGGATATGTTAGATTTAGGGGTAATCGAGCCGTCGATTTCACCGTATTCATCTCCTGTTGTCCTAGTTCCGAAGAAAGACGGATCCGTTAGATTCTGTATCGACTTCCGGAAGCTTAACAAAGTGACGGAATTCGATGCAGAACCTATGCCAAATATGGAGGAGGTTATCAATAAAATGTCGGGACATAAATTCTTTACAAAGATGGACCTGAGTAAGGGTTATTGGCAAGTCAGTCTTACTGAAAGGTCTAAACCTTTGACGGCATTTGAAACGCCTAAGGGTTTATTCCAGTTTAAAACTATGCCCTTCGGTTTGGTCAATTCGGGAGCCTCATTTTGTAGGTTAATGAGAATCATATTGTCCAATCTCCCAAATGTTGACAGCTTTGTTGATGACATGTGGATATTCACTGAAACATGGAAGGATCATGTGACGTCATTACGTCAAGTGTTAGATCGGCTCAGGTCGGCCAAATTGACGGCAAAACCATCTAAATGCATGATCGGTTATGGCAGTATCGAGTGCCTTGGTCACAATATCGTCGGACAGACGGTACGACCGCAAGAGGACAAGATACAGGCTATCAGAGATGCTCCTCGTCCATGTACGAAAAGGCAAATTAAATCTTTTCTGGGATTAGCTGGGTTTTACCGTCGTTTTATCCCAAATTTCTCATCCATAGCTTCTCCTCTGACTGATTTAACTAAACGGGATAGACCTAATTCTATCAAAGATTGGCAAGATCAGCATGAAAGGGCATTTCAAACCCTGAAGAGCAGGCTCACGTCTAGTCCTATTCTTCGCTTACCTGTTTTTCAAGAAGGTAACCCGTTTGTACTTCGAACAGACGCTTCAGACGTTGGTCTTGGAGCTATTTTGCTTCAGGAGTTCGAAGGTGAAGGTCGTTTGCCGATTGCTTATGCTAGCAAGAAATTGTTACCTCGGGAAAAGAACTACTCTGTAATTGAGAAGGAATGTTTGGGTATTATCTGGGGTGTTGAGAAATTTCGTAAGTACCTGTATGGGGCGGAGTTCCTACTTGAAACTGACCACAAACCTTTGTCTTATATGCAGACAGCTAAGGTGCTCAATCCCCGAATCATGCGTTGGGCCATGAAATTACAGCCGTACAGATTCAGGATCGTTGCTATCCGCGGCCAAGATAATTTGGGGGCGGACTACCTTAGTAGATAGTTTGGCCACGTTAGGCATCGCACCGTTGTTGTGTATATAGCTAGTTTTCCAGTTTTGACATAGCCTACGATTCGATCGCATTTCGTACTATTTCAGAAAAGAAACATTGTTATGTTTTTTTCTCCCTAAGGGGAAACCTATGTTACGAAATGGATCTAATCGTCCACTATGTCGTCGAGATTATTTTAATCCTTTCAATCAGTAAGGCTACAGTTTTTAGGGTAACTGTGGTAATAAAACGTTTACGGAAATTGTGACTACGTTATGCATGGGTTGTTTGTGAATACCTCTCGTGGACAGCATATTGCATGATTTTAAGGTGAATACCTGCACGAGTCTTTTGATTGTGGAAAGCGCTTTGCATGATTTTAATGTGAGACGCATAGTATTTATACGCCTATCTTTTAATGAAAAGTTAGACGTGGCTGTTTAATTCTTGATGGATGTTATATTGTTGTGTGCCCAGATTCTGTGTTAAGACCTAGAAGGGTAAGATTTTATTATATTTATTTAGAATAGTTTGGCTAAGAATGAAAAATGTGACTTCTGATTGATATGGTATGATTATATGTGTCGACTGATTTGATTTTGTTGGCAGTGATCAGGCTGCGCATGTGTCGACCGATTTTGTTAGTAAGCATGCTGCGCATAATATTTGTATATTAGGAAGTTTTGTAAATTTCGGAAATAGTTTATATCACTGATGTTGGTTGCAATGGTGTGCGTCTATTTGACGTCCAGTGACGTCAGTTGCATTCATGTTATTCATGTGACGTCAGTTGCATTCATGTTATTGCGACGTCAGCACTTTTTATATTAGTTTCACGTATACGTGGCCTATAGAAGTAGATTGATTTGTAATGGAACTAATTTATATACTCGTGACGTCAATTGACGCCATAGCATGTTATTGCGACGTCAGCACTTTTTATATTAGTTTCACGTATACGTGGCCTATAGAAGTAGATTGATTTGTAATGGAACTAATTTATATACTCGTGACGTCAATTGACGCCATAGCATGCACCGCATTAAGGGTTTTTTCCATAAGTTATAATGGTAGCATTTGGTCATCATGCGTTTGATTTGCCTTCATTAGACGGCGTCATATGGTATAACATCATTGATGTCATGATGTCAGATCAAACGTTATGATCCCAAATGTGTGAGAAACGCTTATTCAGCTATTATATTCTATGGCAAATGGTATTACGCTTAGTTTAAAGAAATGAATTAAAACATATGCGAGTTAGATTTTGGTCAATCAATTTAATGTAAATAGGACATTGTTTAGATTATTCATGTTTTATGTTTAGATTATTCATGTTTTATGTGGGGTATGTCATGGTAATGCCTGTTGACGTCAGTATACTTCTTGACAATGTTTGACGTCAGATCCTTCGACGCACATGCGTAGTAGGATCTACGTTTCTTCATTGGCGGAAGTGGTAAGCACACTTTTAGCTTAACATCGTGAGCGCGAGTCGTGTCTAGTGACACGGCTGGCGTGTGCGCGTTATGCTCGGCATTCGCCGAGGGCGTTGTATGGTATTTCCAAGACAGGCCCAAGTCTTACGCATTGTTATTATGTAGTTACAATGTATTAAGTGTAAGTTCGTTATTTTTAGGCACATCAAGTCCGGCAGTCAGCTGTTAGGGCTTAGAGCCACGTCTCACCTGGAGATTTGATATACGTCTCCAGGTTAATACCAACCCGGGTAGAGGCAGTTACAACGCCGTTTGTGCAAGGTTCCCAAGCAGAGGCGGGAAGCACAAAATGTAGGCGGAAATGGTTAGCTCAGTTTTGCCAGATTCTGTGATTAGATCTGAAGGTCACATCAAGTGTGGGACAGTGTTCGTCCACTAAGGTGTATTAATATATTTATAGACTGGTCCCTGGTACGATCCAGGGAGCGACCAGTATATAATCGTGCACGTGTGAATATAAGTTGGTGTTCCTCATGATATATGGACTGGCCCATGACATGATCCAGGGAACGACGAATTGAAGTCTACCAACATAAGGCCTTGTTTTTTTGTATGAGCTCAAACTAACGTTTTTTTGTTCTTTGTGTTTTCCTTTAGTTCATGGCGCTGAGCCGAGTACGGTGTTGACGTCATACGGTAATCTATTTGCGTATTGTACGCAAATCGATTACAGATTTGAAACAAACACCTTACTTGGGCCAGCGACATGAACTAATATGTGTTGTATATTATTGTAATTGTGACAGTTGTAAATTGTATTGTTGTATATAGAATTTACATTATATATAAACATAAAAAATTCTAACGTTGTTAGAGTTTCCTTGTCAGTGTATTACACTAGTAGATAACCCTTTAACCGGAAGTCACCCTCCGCCGTCCTGGCGACGCATAAGGCTCTACACCCGTGTCGACCGAGTGTAAAACCTTCTGCGTAACAGATGAGTACCCTGTTATGGTTAAGATCGATGCAGCAGTCTTATCGGTTCGCAATGTTCAACTTTTGCCAGCCATAGCCAATGATCTCAATCAAACTATTGCACATCACAGTGCAAAATTTCCCATACGGCGTGTAGAAGTTAAGACATTTACCATAGGCACCGGTCTTAGATCAAAAGTCGAGGACCACTTGTTTCAGGGACAACTTCCAAAACGATTATTCATTGGCATGGTAGATAATGCAACATTCAATGGATCGTTCGCCATGAAAAACTAGTGACTAGATAAGAGACCTAGTGGATAGACAATATCTAAACGATATTGTGTGTCTACTGGACAGTGACTACTATTGTGTTCATAATGGATTAGTTTTCATAGTTACATGTAAGGTTGTATTCAATAAAATTGTTTTTAAAGTATTTGTTTTTTGTTATTTCATAAGGTTACTCATTAAACGAAAGAGTTGGGTAGCCCTGAAAAGGGCTGTTTGGGTGTTCTAAGTCTTCACTTACTGTGAAGACTTAGACACAGGTTTTACAATCCCCACAACAGGATTATTCTTTGATAAGTCGATCCCTCTCCTCCTCATAAATACTTCAAATCCCATTTTATTTTGCTGCCTTTCAACTTCTTTCCAGTCTTTCTTCTTAAAAGCTTTACACAGTCGGCTGAGATCAAAAGGGATATACTTTGACAAACCCATATTTGAGAATGAAGTTGTTAAAGGCAGTTAAATATATATATTGACTCATGGCGGACGTGAAAGAGAGCATAGTCTCTTGACCAATCAAAACTATGCAAAGTAGTTATGGGGTTTTATGCAACAATCAACAAAGTATTTCTTTCTGATAAGTTGTGGTGGCCCTGAAAAGGGCCGTTTTGAGGTTTTAATAAACCTTTCTATGAGCAGGGACACCGCGAGGGCCTGCCACCACAAGCTGGACAGCGTACTGACCAGCTCGTGTAGGTCACAGTCCTCTCTGCCGGCAGATAGAATGGTGGCTGGTCCGCCTCCCTCTCCCAATCTTCACCGGATGGTCGTTCTTCAGGCTCTTGCTTCACTTCTTCGGGCTCTTGCTTCACCACAGCCATCTGTCTGTCGACCGTCACCATCCTTCTTACGATGCCTATCAGCTCTACGAGCCTCTCTGCACTCTCCATTACAGACCTAGTCTGTGTCTCCAAAGCATCGAGATATTCGTCGCTCAACAACATCTTCTCTGTGTATAGCATAAAGACAATGTGACGAAGTGGGTCAGTGTTCCAGTATTTATTCTCTCAACACCGACGTGAAAGAAAGCACTTTTCTAAGTAGGTCAATCCGGTATTGGGAGTATAAAATGGCACTGACCTACTTACAACTTCAGTCATGGAGCAACTACTGACCTTAGACGATCTTATGAAAGAACCAGACCTTCTATCGACGGCAATTAACTCAATTGCTACTGATGCATCGTTAACTCAACAACAACAACCGAACGTGCAGACCTATTACTACCACCCACAGCAATCACAACTGCAACAAACACAGCCACAGGTGTCACAGCCAAAGACGGGAGCTGTAGAAGTCTTGCTCAAAGAACTCAATGATCTCAAGAAAAGAGTACAGCAGTTAGAGGACCAAAAGCAACAACGTCCCATGGAATTAAATCCGATCAGAATACCATTAACTATAGAAGTAATGACACCAGAATCGTCTGTGACCGTACCAACTCAAAATGGACTTGGGTCGCATAGCAAGAACATAGATAATTCAAAAAGAAAGAAGAAACAATAGATTCTTCTTAGCTATAACCACACAAACAGTCCTTTTCAGGACTACCAATTACATCAGAAAGAATACCCTACTGATTACCCTAATACTAAGGAAGCTATAGAGTTATGCCTCTGGTATAGTGAGGTCTTGAGATACAGGGCCAAGAGACTCATAGCAGACGCATATTACTGTATAGCCTCTTAAGACATCTCCTATGCCATATTACATAGACTTTTACTCTTGAAAAAGACTAAGTTATTTCAAACTAGCCTTTTCAAGCTTACTAAAGCGATGTCATCTATGGCCACGCCCGGCCCAAGACTGCCCCAAGTTGCGGACTTAGTCTCCGGACGGGCGTGGCCATAGTGCCGTCCTTTACTACTTATGGGGAAACTGTATGAAAGGCATTTAATGGAAGAAACTTACAGCAAATGACCAGAGTGAATAAAAGTTTATGTTTATATAAAATTTTTGGCCCTAGGGGGTTGTCTGCTCCTGACCTGGGGCTATATACATGCATATAACCATTATTTTCAGACATCTTCTCCAATACTGCATGGCCAAACAAAGCCAAGCCATGGAGCATTCATGGGTCAGGGGGACAAACATTTGTCTGGGTCACATAACCAAGATGGCTGCCATGCCAATATGCGGTAAAAGAATTTAAAAATCTTCTCCAGAACCAAAGGACATTCGGCCTTGTGGCTTGGTATGTAGCATTGTGCCTATCATAGTTTATTCAAACTGTGACCCTAGCATGACCTTGCCCTTAAGTAGGTCAAGGTCAAATATGGTCTCTCATGCTTTTATACAGGGAAAACTGTTGGAAAGGCATTTAATGAAAGAAAATTGTAGCAAATGACCACATAGACAACATGTTCGTTTTTGTCAAAACTTCATCAGATTGCTGATAACTAGGCTAGGCATAGAATTTCGGACATTTTGAAATTCAGCTATATTGTATTTTTCACCTTAGAGTTAATTACCCCTGAGTGCTGAAGATGAATGGAATCGGTGAGCAACAGGACCAGTGGTCCACTGTTTACAGAGTGGGGCAACTGTTTTGACTCCTTTTAAGATTCACAGGATGGTATAACCCTTCACCAATGGAATTCTTTTCCTGACTTAGAGAATTTGCTCATTTTCTCACTGTGGGTTTAAAGGGTAACTTAGGGTCTAACTTAACTCCATATTGATAGCAAAGACTCTGATCAGATGCCCAGGTTGTTCTGAGTCTTCGCTAGGCGCACATGCCGTTTTGTTGTCTTAAAATTGGAGCAGTTTTATTTTACAATGCAGTGATCACAATTAGGTTATTGGTATTTTTTGGAACGGAACAGAACAGAACGGAACAGAGAAATTATACAGAATAAACAGTGAGATAATAAATATGTTTTATTCTGTAAAGTGATATGCAAAGTTAGCAACCAATTTTATTACAATAATCAATAGTAACTAATTTGAGAAACCTGAGGTGGGAGGATGGTTAATGGGGAGCATGGAGGCTAGTACTGTTCTGTTCCTTTGCGTTCCACAAAATACTGTACTAGGTGCACCAAATATGATAATAAAGGGCAGTCTTACTACGTTGAATCTATTTTCCAACAGTTTGCTGAGTTTGCAAACAATTTGACCAAACCATTTTCACCTTATGTAGTAATAGATTTAGTTAAAGTGTTTGCAAGTTCTGTAACATTTCAGGGAGGTCAGTTTCTTAGGAACATATTTTCCTTTTCTGAGTAAATTTGGTGCTTGTACTCATTTATATCTTTTCTCAAAAAGTTGCCAGCATATAGAGATTTGTTGGTATTCCATATAGATGATTGTCACTATAGTTGTTCTCTGATCAGTTTATGATGTGAAGAATAACTTAAAGTTTTTGCCCTTGAGTATACTGCCTCTGAATGATGCAGATGGGATGACAAACAGTGTAGGTCCTGATCAGACTGCTCCATTAGGAACATGATCCATTAGGAGCAGTCTGATCTGGGTCTGCACTATTTGCTCTGATCTGTCTGTCCTAATACTAAGAATTTTTATCATATGACATCGCATCTGAGAGTGTAATAAAGCCATGCATTAAATGCAATAATCCACTAGTGCATTAAATATGCAAATTACGTCGTAACATTATACCTAGACGTCCATAAAAACGTCGCGTTTTCTAGTGGCGAAATCGTGACATTTTAGTGCAAATTCTGCTGATAAAATGCGATTTTAGTGTCATATGATAAATAGAATCTTGCATTCCTGCTCCTGTATTATTTAATTTATTAAACTCATTGGGGGAAACCGATAAGATGCTCGGCAAAGTCTTGCATCTTATCTTTTTCTCCAACTCGTTTAATAAATTCAATAATACATGAGCACTCATGTAAGATCCTCTATTTATGGAACTCTTTGTTTACAGCTTGTGATGCCACTTGGACCTGAAGATTTTGATGAAACTGTTGAAGAATTGTTTACTTTTATTGCTTTTATGCAACCAGAGTAAGTCTGTAGTAAGAATTATAGGTGTGGTGATCATTCAGTAATGGAAACACCTTTGTAGATTACTTGCTTTTATACAGAAATAAGTATCCTTCATGTAACACCAAAGAGTGTCTTTTGAGCTTTAGAATCCATGTTTGAGATTGAAATTTTAACATGTTACCACAGCAACATAATTATGACGTCACGTTCATGCTGTGTACCACGTGTGATTTTTTTTCATTTACAACTGTGGCAAAAATCAAAATGGCAGAGTTATTTCTAAATATTGGGACACCTACACTAATGAGGCATAGACTTCGTACACATACTAATCATATTAGCCTTTACAGATTTTATTTTCTCGATTGTCATTGATCAAAGGACATGTTTGATATGGAATTCTTATAATGGAAAAAAATGAGCTTCATTGCTAAGCCATTGCAGATATTCTGAGCTTACATTTTCAGAAATATTCCTTGAGTGGTCTTCTATCAGCTCTATTTTAGCTCACCTGTCAAGGTGAGCTTATAGTATAGCCTTGGTCAGTCGTCCGTCGTCGTCGGCGTCCACACTTTTAAACATCTTCTTCTCAGAAACCACTGGGCGGATTGAAGTCAAATTTCATATGGAGCTTTAACAGGATGGGGGAACGAAAGTTTATATATTTTTTTTCTTTACACTGCTCATTTTGATCAGTTGCCATGGCAACCAAAAGGAAAAAAATAGCCAAAATCCTTTAAAAATTATCCTTTTTGGTTTCCACGGCAATCAAATGTGGAAACTAGCTATGTATTTTGTTGTCAACTCAACAGACTGTCAGACTAAGACTTTGTAGTTGTATATTTGTATTTTGTTGTACAATTTCAAGCCTATACAAACTTGATAGCAATTTCGAGCTAGAAATCTGGTGAGCTTTGTGGCCCGTGGGCCTCTTGTTTACTGAATTATGCCCCTTTGAATTTTTAAGGGCAGAAATATGGTCCGCTCCTTAACTCTGAAACCGTTAAAGATATTTTCAGGAGACTTGGTACAAATGTAAAGCATCATCAGACGATGTGCATAGAACAAGAACCATAACTCTGCCAACATTCGTTCCTGAATTATGCCCATTTGTACTTTTGAGTATAGGAATCGTGTCTGCTCTTTAACTCTGAAACCGTTAGAGATATTTTCACATGACTGGGTACAGATGTAAAGAATCATCAGACGATGTGCAGAGAACAAGAATCCTAACTCTGCCTGCATTTGATACTGAATTATGCCCCTTTGTAATTTTGAATATAGAAATCATGTTCGCTCTATAGCTTTAAAAGCATCAAAGATATTTTCATAGAACTTGTACATAATATAAAGCATCAATACTGAGCAGAGAATAAGAACTAATTCATCTACATTTATCTATGGAATTATTCCCCTTTGTAGTTTACAGTCTGGAAAACGTGTTCGCTCTCTAAGTTTAAAATTGTTGAAGATATTTAAAGGCGGGGCCCTATTAGTTACCATGTTTCTAGTTTGGTTCTTTCTGCTATACAATTCTCCCAAGACTCTGCTTGTTGAAGTGCAGTGATGTCACAATTCTGGTCTGTATGGCTTAAAATTGGCGAAAAACTATATATTTCTTATAGCATCTGAGACTTGCATCAAGCCATCACACCATCACAAACTTTTATCCATTCTTTGTTACTAATCAGTAGCAAATTTACATGAAAATATGCAAAAATTTAGAGACTCAATCCTTAGAAGCTTCAGGCATCATTGCCATGGCAACAATATTCGTAAAAACTACTTTAGAGCTTAATTATATGTCATATGCTTTCTTCTTACGTTTAATATATCTGGAGTACTGTTTTTATACATAGCTAGTGAAGTAAATGCTAGTTTCCATTATTTAATGATCACCCCTTGTATAATCTGATTTATTATATATATATATATATATATAGAAAAATCAACAAGTCCGATTTAGCCAAATAAATATAATTTCAAACAACTTCTACCGCGGTTTCACTGCATGTACAGATTTTCAAGAAGACATCTTTAATTACTTAGCAACATGACGTAACGTCTTAAATGACGTTTCCGTTTCCGCTTAGAATAAGTTACGTTTCCTGCTTATGAATACGTTGACGGCACCCTTTATAATCAACTTGCCCTGTTTAATTTTGGTTTTAAGGATTGAATAAAATATTTTTCCTTTGCCCGTCGTAAAGTGATGCTTTCCGTATACAATTTATAAAACGGATAGATAAAATATTTCGGGTTCATTGTGTTAGAACAATTGTCTATGTGCTCGCTTACCTTAAGCATTCTTGTGCGAGGGTCCCGAATTTGTTGGTTGTGCACGGTGACCCTCTTTCTCAGGAGATTGCCTGTTTCTCCGATATATTCCTCCCCGCAGCCTCTGCATTTCATTACATAGATTACATTTTTAACGTTGCATGACATATTTTCGCGGACTTTAAAATTTACACCGCAATTGAATGTTATTGAATTACCTTCTAATAGATGAATGCAGAGGCCGCAGTTCGGTTTATGGCATTTTTTCACTGAATGCTCATCATTGGACGTAAATTTTGCTTTAGTAAGTAAACGTTTTAAATTATATGGTTGTCGTTTACTTTTTAAAAGCTTATGTTTTGACAAAATGTCTCTCATTTTACCATCTTGTTCCAAAATTGGTAAATTGTTGGTAATAATATTAAACATTTCTGGGTCATTGGGGTTGTACGTTGATACGTAAGGAATCATGCTATTGTCTTGTCTCGCCTTTACTGTCCTCAGTAGGTTTTTATCTAGTGCCATTGCCCTATTAAAGCCGAAGTCAATTGTTGGTTGAGGGTATTTTTGTTTAATTAGGAAAGATTTTAATTCTTGCATACGAATTTGTAAGGTTTGTTCATTTGATACTATTGTTCTTAATCGGCGTGCTAAATTGAAAGGGATATTAATTTTAGTATGTCTAGGGTGGCAAAAGTAGAAAAGTAAATATTGTTTGCTGTCTGTTTCTTTATAGTAGATATCTGTTTCTATTTTCCCTTTTTGTTTTTTTACAAGAACGTCTAAGAAGGGTTGTTCTACATTGCTTAATTCCATTGTGAAATTGATATCTTTATGTAGTTTATTTAAGATATCATGCAATACTTCTAGATCCTTATTTGATTTTATCCATGGCATGAAACAGTCATCCAGATATCTCTTCCAATTTTTAATAAAATAGTTTCCGAATCCATTACCGAATTGTACTTTGACTTCTTCATATAAGTTTTCCTCTAGGTAGCCTATAGCTAGTGTAGCATAGACGGGGGCAAACTTTGTGCCCATAGCTGTGCCTTTAATTTGTTTGTAGTAGTCATTGTCAAAGCAAAAGGTATTATTTTCAAGAATTAATTTGATACCATCAAGAATGAAGTATTTAGTAAATCTACTGTTTAGTTCTTCTGGGTATTTTTCAAGCCAGTAACTGACTGCCTCAATACCTAATTCATGTGGGATATTTGAGTAAAGTGCCTCTATATCGAACGAGGCCAACAGAGTAGTCGTAGGTACTCTGTCTGGAAGGCTATTTAAGAAGTCTGTAGTATCGCGCAAATGGCTTTTTATGTTTTTTGTATAGGGCCGCAGTAAAATGTCTAACATATTACTTAGTCTATGAGTAAGACACGACGGACCAGCTACAATTGGTCGTAGTTTCAAGTCAGTTATATTCCCAACCTCAGCGTACGAAGAATTTATGTTTTTGCATTTATCGTTTATTGCTTTACTTTTGTGTGCCTTAGGTAAACCATAAAACTGGCTTACTTTCGCTTCAAAATTCTCCAAATAATCTAGTTCCTTTTTCGTTAATTGTCTCTGATACTTTTCTAAGTATTTGTTGTACTTTTGAAACGTATCTCTATGAAGGTCTGACGCTAGTTTTTCATAGTATTCCGTATCAGTGATAATAGTGTTTACCATTTTTCGATAGTGTTCCGTATCCATTAGAATGGTTGCACCCCCTTTATCGGCTTCTTTTATTATAATAGAGTGGTCATTTTTTAAGGATTTTATTGCATTAATTTCAGATTTATTTAAATTTGTTTTCACTGGGCCGTTATGTTTTATTTTAGGAAATTCTTCTATAGTAGATATGAATTTCTGTCAGGTGGTGGTATAAAATCGCTTTTATTTCTGACCAGGGAATTATCATTATTTTCGGTGCCGTCAAAATATTCAAGCAGTCTCAGTTTTCTATTGAATTCTTTAACATCTTCTGATAATTGTTCGGGATTACCTATATATATATGAGGGGCAATCCAGAATTAGTGGTACTGGTTTTATAGCTTCTGAGTAAGTCGATATATATCAACCAAATTACAACAACATGAAATATAATTTATTACCAACCAATCCTGCAAATATGATTCAAATCGGACATGAAACAAAAAGTTGACATTAAATCTAACTTTACATATAACACAATGCCGGGGCAGGTATTGAACGTCACAACGTCAAAATATTGACGTTACTTCTCCACGTAGTCACCATGAGTTGCAACGCATTTCCCGTGGCGGTCAATCCACTGATTAAACATGTCCGTGTACCATTCCTCGTCGAATGTGGAAACAACCCGTTGAATGGCGAGAGCCAATTCACGAAAGTCCTGGAATCTGTTACCTTTCAGTGCCGATTTCACTATGGGAAAGACTTTGAAGTCACTTGACGTCATGTCTGACATTTACTTCTGCAGTAAACTGGTCCGTTTTGTTTACATGAAGGCGGTAATGACGTTGAAAATATTACCGTTAAATGATATGACGTCAATTTTGATGTGTACGACGTCGCGGTAAAATCGACGCGTTAGAAAGGGTAAAAAATATGTATTGAACATCAAGAATACTAACTAATTGAACACCTGCCCCGCTTAAACGTACATTGGTTGCTATGGAAACACTAAATATACCGACCTGATTGAAAGATACCGCTGATTTTTCTATATCATGTTACATAGATTTATTACTTGTATTATGCCAAATTTCAGAATGAAAAACAAACACATATTCAATTTAGAGCACCAGTACCGCTAATTCTGTATTGGCCCTCGTAATATAATGTATAATAGGTATATAGTTCCGTCTTTCCATCCGTTTGTCCATCTGTCTGTCTGTCCGTCCATCTGTTAACATTTGCGTTAAATTCTTGCGTTAAGTTTTTTCTTTGCTTATATTTCCAATATCCTGTGATGGAACCTTTTGGTATGTGACTAGGGATACTGCTGGGTTCATGCAGAATAGCTGACATCATCTGAATGCTGCTGCTGACCTAAGGTCAAGGTCACAGACTTAAACATTTGTGGTAAAGTTTTGCGTTAAGTTTATATTCTTATATTTCCAATATCCTTTGATGGAACCTTTGATATTTGACTAGGTTTACTTTTAGGTTCATACGGAGTAGTTGACATCATCTGGATGCTGCTGCTTACCAAAGGTCAAGGTCAGAGACTTGTATATTTGCGTTAAATTTTTGTGTTAAGTTTATGAAACTTTGCTTATATCCCCAACATCCTTTGATGAAACCTTTGATATATGACAAGGTTTACTTCTTTGTTCATGAAGAATAATTGACATCATCTGGATGCTGCAGCTGACCTAAGGTCAAGGTCAAAGACTTAAACATTTGATTTAAAGTTTTGTGTTAAGTTTATATTCTTATTTTATATTTTCTTTTATGTTTCCAACATCCTTTGATGAAACCTTTTGATATTTGACTAGGTTTACTTTTAGGTTCATAGCTGCTTACTAAAAGTCAAGGTCACAGACTGGTATATTTACGTCAAAGTTTTGCGTTGAGTTTATATTCTTTATCTTGATGGAACCATTTGATAGGTGACTAAGACCCTGTTTAAGATAGGTTTCATTAGGCGGTGGTTTCTTAAGGTGGTGGTTTCATTAGGCGGTGGCACTGGTCAGTGGTATGAGCCCCTGCTCACTTGCTCTAGTTCCGTTATATGACATGCTGTTGTTTAACGTCCACGGTAAATAGCTATGGTCATGTCGGAATGGTCAGTTAACCTAACCACACTATTCCTGGGCAACCTATATTTTTACTGAATAATGCCCCTTTGTATTTTTGTAGTACGCAAATGGTGTCAGCTCCATAACTTTGAAACCGTTAGAGATATTATCACCAAACTTGTTACAGCATCCTCAGATGATAGGTAGAGACCATCAACCATAAATATACCTACTTTTTTGACTGAATTATGCCCCTTAGTAATATTTTGGTACGGAAATAGTGTCCGCTACATAACTCTGAAACGGTTTGAGATATTTTCACAAAACATGGTACAAATGTAAAGCATCATCAGATGATATGCAGACAACAAGAAATCTAACTCATCTACATTTTTCAGTTATGCCCCTTTGTTATTTTCAGGACGGAAATCTTGTCCACTCTAAAACTTTAAAAGGGATACAGATATACAAAAGTCGACAGACTTCCTTCTGAATCCCTTTGTATAAACGTGTGGTCTGGTAACCATTAACTGTACATAAATGTATGATGTTTATACAAATAAATAAAGTTTAAACTAACTTTAAAACTCTCAAAGATATTTTCATGAAATTTTGAACAAATATAAAGCATTATCAGACAATGTGCAGGGAATAAAAACTGTAACTTCATCTACATTGTTTACAGAATTATGCTCCTTTGCAATTTTCAGTATAGAAATCGTTCCGCTCTCTAACTTTAAAACTGTTAAAGATATTTTCTTAAAACTTGATACAAATATAAAGCATCATCAAACAATGTGCTGAGAAAAAGAACCATTTTTAACAAAATTATATCCCTTTGTAATTTTAGGTTTTGAGAGCTTCTTCAATCTATAACTTTGAAGATATTTATATTAAGCATTATCAGATGATCTGAAGGTGCGCAGAGTGCAAGAATAGTAACTCCAGTTTCCTGCTTTACAGAGAAGTTGCCTTAGGTTTAATCAGTCATGATATTGTATTTTGCCCATATCTTTTTCTCTATCAGAGGCTTAATTTCAAACAACATATTAAATATGAAGAAACAACAAGATAATAGAAAGATGTTATTGTCTTTTCTGACAGGGGACATACAACTAAAATGCCATCAACAGTCCCATAAAGGTGGGGCCCTATTGGTGGTCATGTTTCTAGTTGTCCTAAAATTGGGACACCTTTTATAATAACTGTATTTGTCCTAAAATTGGAACACCTTGAATAATAACTGAAGTTGTCCTAAAATTGGAACACCTTTAATAATAACTGTAATTGTCCTAAAATTGGACACCTTTAATAATAACTGTAATTGTCCTAAAATTGGAACACCTTAATAATAACTGTAATAGTCCTAAAATTGGAACACTTTTAATAGTAACTGTATTTGTCCTAAAATTGGGACACCTTTAATAATAACTGTAATTGTCCTAAAATTGGAACACCTTTAATAGTAACTAATTGTCTTAACATCAGAACACATTCAGTATTAACTGTAATTGTCCTAACATTGAAACACTTTTAATAATAACTGTAATTGTACTAAAATTGGAACTATTTGTTAACAATGCAGTTATGTGTCCAAAAGATAAAGATGGAATGGCAAACAGGATAGACCTTGATCAGACTGTTCTGTTTTAGCCGGCCTGTACGAAAGGACAGGGAGCTATTGTTGTCACCCTGAGCTTGGCGTTGGCCTCATTCTTTAGAGTTTTTCGACAAAGTTTGATTTTATGTGATGAGCAAGGCACTGTCATGCAAGCTATCCTGAATGCAGCCAGGTGTTGTTGGTATTTATGGTCCAGGTTAAAAACTGTGATATTATAGTATAGGTAAGGATGGTTTCCTGTTTTACAGCAATAACTTATGGAAAGCTATGGAACCAGTCTGGACAGAGTTGGCTGGCTCATTTGAAGATTCAGAAGATATGATTATTGCCTCAGTTGATTGTAAAGAATTTAAAGACTTGTGTCAAAACCATAAAGTAAGTATTGCAAACAGTTTACCAGTCAAAAGTAAATAGGAAAATTCTCAGGATCTGACACAATATAATCCCAGATCCCACCCAAGACACCATGTGGGAAACAGACAACACAAAATTAGTCACCATCAAAGACATCATCAGCGGCAGCTATGTGAACAGCATTACCCATGTAGGTGGTCACCGGACTAGCCTAAATATCACAAACAATATAACAGAACTAGCAACAAACAACACATAAAACAACCAAGAAGAACCAAACAGAAGCGCCGCCTTGGAACGGCCAGTAATGAAATTACTGGGGAGCTTAACTGGTTTGCATGTATTAAGAGATACATTTGTATGTTAAGGAAGTTCAAAAATAGGCTGCTTAGGATATGTGATCCATTTTCACTGTGTTTTCATTTAAGGATGGTTTAATGTGGTACTTGCCAAAGGTGACCTCTTAATGCACCAGTCATTTGTAACCTGGCACAGAGATTATAAAACTTGAGTACATTCTCAAACTCAAAACAAAGCACACTGATTGGCTGCTTCCGAGCACATGCTGGGAAGCAGCCAATCAGTGTGCTTTGTTTTGAGTTTGAGATTATTCTCAAGTTTTATAACCTCAAACCCTGGGCTGCTGTAGGGCCCAGGATCTGCTGGGGACAGGGGAATTAAATTATGATGTTTTTATCTTAGTGTTATCCCTGCAGTGCCGTGCATGTACGGGGTTCTTGATTAGCTGTCAAATAAGCGGGACAGTGAAGCGATGACAGCTGTTGAACATAGGCCTTGAGGACGGGAGCTTTCACCATTTGATCAAATATTTGTCCCGACAGTGCAGGGTGTCTAGTGCGGCTCTGCAGATAGGAAAGTTAAAGTCCTGGCTATTCCCCAACCCTGGGTAGCCGGAGTTGCAAGTGACAAGCATATAATATGATGACCTCAGTAGGATTGAAAGGTTAAATTTTGTCCAGATAAAAAATAAGCAAATAAGCAGGAAGTTATAAAAAAATTCCCCTTTGTATAAATGACAAAAACAGTCATACTGTGGCAAGGAGTCTGCTACAGAAATAGAATCAGAGAATACTGAAGCTAAAATAGGGACATAGTCTACATAGATGCTGCTTCAAAAATCATGACAGAGTCCCAGCCCACAGTAATGATTTTTTGTGGTGTGGTCACTCAATTTTAAGGACAGTGTGGAAACTGGTGCATAGACTGGAATCTATTCAATATGAAAAAAAAAAACTTTTAAACTTGACATAGACAGAAAGTCAAAGAATCATTATTTTTCCAAGCATGGTATCAAAATAAAAATATGTGATTCCTGACCCTAATTTATTTAAGTAAAATTGCTGCTCTGCAAGATTCTGATTTTCCTTTTTCTTACAGGTCACTGATTATCCAACAATAAAATTATTCCATGAAGGTAAAGATATAGGAGTGTACAGAGGGGACAAAACTCTTGGTGGCTTTGGTGATTTCCTGGAATTTCAGAGAGCGGAAGTTGAAAAGCATAAACATGAACACGAGGAATTATAAGACTTAGAGAAATGGGAGACATTTGTGAGTTCCCTCCCCTGACCAGTAGGAATAAGAGTAGTTAATATTTTGTAAAGGAAGATAATAAAATTGCACCCCTTTGAAAAATATTAACTTCTTATAATTAACAGTTACCTCTCTTGTCTGTATTGCTCAGGGGAGGCAATTCAGTAATATCTCCTATTGCTAATATATCATATTACAAGTAAATATTAGGTTACAAAATATCATATCATGAACATGTGGAAATATAAGGTTACAAATTGTTTTTCATGAACACAAGTAAATATTGGGTTACAAAATATCATATCCTGAACACAAGGCAATATTAGCTAACAAAATATCATATCTTGAACACAAGGAAATATTAGCTAACAAAATCATCATATCCTGAAAACAAGGAAATATTAGGTTGCAAAATATCATATCTTGAACACAAGGAACTGTAAGATTAGGAAAATTAGGAACAAAATGTCTTATAATTAACATGAAGATATTAAAAATGGAAAAATTAGGAATAAATGTCATGAGGGAATATAGAATTATGAAAAATTAGGAGCAAATGTTATTAGCCTGAGGCTTTATAGGATTAGGAAAATTTAGGTACAAATGATACATGATTATGATTATAAGATTAGAAAAACGTAGAACCAAATATCATATGAATACAAGAAAAAAATTATACTATGAAAAGTTAAGAACATATATCATTATCCTGAACACAAACTTTAAGGTTAGGAAAAATTAGGAACAAATGTCATATAAACATGAGGGAAATTAAGTATAGGGGAAATTTGAGTTATTTGTGAGTGTCCACTCTTGACTAGTCTGAGTATGTGGAGTTATTAGTTTGCAACTGGATTGCATTCTTTAAAAAAAACAAAAACAAAACAAACAAAAACAAAAAAAAAGTTCTCACAATTAACATTATATCATGTGCACAAGGATATACAAGGTTAAAAAGTATCTTATCATGAGCACAAGGAAACAAGGAAATATGAGGTTAGAAAAATACCATATCATTAACACAAGGAACTATAAGGTTACAAAATAACATGTGCACAAGGAAATATAAGGTTACAAAATATCAGATCATGAACACAAGGAAATATAAGGTTAGAAAATATCATATCATAAACAGAACGAACTACAAGGTTACAAAAATACCATATCATGAACACAAGGAACTATAAGGTTACAAAATATCATGTGCACAAGGAAATGTAAGGTTACAAACTATCAAATCATGAACACAAGGAAATATAAGGTTAGAAAATATCACATCTTGTGCACAAGGATATACAAGGATAGAAAATATCTTATCATAAACACAAGTAAATATAAGATTACAAATTATTATATTATGAACACAAAAAATATGTTACAAAATATTATATCTCGAACACAAGTAAATATGAGGTTACAAACTATCATACATGAACACAAGGAAAAATCAGGATACAAAATATCATATCAAGAACACAAGTAAATATAAGGTTACAAAATACCTTATCATGAACACAAGTAGATATAAGGTATATGGTTACTAATTATTATATTATGAACACAAGGAAACATAAGGTTACAAAATATCATATCTTATCATGAACACAAGTAGATATATGGTTACAAATTATTATATTATGAACACAAGGAAATATAAGGTTACAAAATATCATATTCTGAACACAAGAAAATACAAGGTTTGAAAATACACGTATCTTATCATGAGCACAAGGAGATATAAGGTTAGAAAACATTATATCACAAACAAAAGAAAATATAAGGTTACAAACTTTCATATGAAGATGAGGAACGATTGGGGAAATTATGAACATGTCATATTAACATTAGGGATTATAAGATTAGGAAGAATTAGGAACAGATTAGGGATTATAAGATTTGGAAGGATTAGGAACAGATAAGGGATTATAAGATTTGGAAGAATTAGGAACAGATATCTTATCATGCATCTTAAGGAAGTCTTCTAGTACACATAAAATAAAGTGTAAGTCGATCATTGATCTTCTACCATTATCACTACTCTGAATGGAACAGTTTAGATCTAGTTAAAACAAAATGGCCTAAGTGAGCCATCTCATCCAGACAGACAGTATTTGATCACCTATAAGTTCTGGATCTACACAGTTTTCAGATGTTCTGATTTCTTTTGTTGGGTTGACGGGGATGTTTCCATTTATCGAGCATGGTGCTGAGCACATACGATCCAGTCATAGAAAATATGACCAGCGAATTAATCTCATACATTTTCATATTATATAAGTCTTATGCTTCACAAGTTATGTAAAGGATCATTATCAAACAAATTTGAGCCGCGACACGAAGAAACCAACAAATTGGTTGTGCACCCAGCACAGTCTCAGATCAGCCTGGGCATCCGCTCAGTCTGATCAGAGTCTTCGCTATCCGCATGGACCTAGCTTGGGCCCTTGACTACGGTTTAAGGGCAAAGCGAAGTCTCTGATCGTTTTTCTCGTATCGCAGCTCATTTATTCATGAGAGTTTCCCATAGTTATCATTGTTGTTGCCTGTGATTAGCAGAAGCTAGACCTATATATTACTTTCCCGGTGTTATCCGTGTCAGTGCCATAAATTTTCGTTGAGTTTTTGCGCTAAGTTCTTGTTTTGTGACAATGTATTGACAGGCCAGATACCACATTCTGCGGAATACTTGTTTGTGTGATTGCCTTCTCGAGAATTTAAAATGTTCAAGAAATGATAACAGACATGAGCAATATGAACAAATTAACATTAGAATAGGATCTGTAGTTTGACAACATAAACAGTGTAAGGAAAGACTTAGGGCGATAAAGCCCTTTAAGAATGGGGTCTTCTTGTATAAGAAAGAGGAGAAAAATCTTTCCTTTAAGGTTTGACCCCCTAGTTGAAAAGGAGGCAAAAAAGAGAAAAATAGTGGAGTAACTTCCCCTTAAAGTGTATCATGTCACCTTAAGTGGAAGGCTGTGCATTTCTACTTCAGATTAAAAGCATCGTATTTACGGAAATAGTAAGATATAGAAGTTTTAGAACTGTCATCAATCATTTCTAGTGAAAATTTAAAGGCAGGGGAAGCCACTCTTATCATTTTCATATTTTTCTCCTTTCTCTTTTTGGCGGTCAATCCTAAAAGGAAAGAATTTGCTGCTCTAGGGAACACATTATTTCTTCTAAAAGCAGGTTCTTTTGAATAAAGGCTTAGCTTACAAGGAACCCATTTAAAAAAAGAAGAACAAAAACAAATTCTTTCTTCTAAGAGCAGGTTCTTCCCTTGACAAAATAGCAGAAAAACATGAAGGTATATCCAGTTAGCTTAATCTTTGAAACTGAACAAGTCATTGGCACTTGATCAACTGGTATCAAGTTGAACTCTAAAACTGTGCACAATTTGCACCAGTACTTTGTCTGCAACTTGGTAGTCATATGTTGTGTACAACTTGGTACCAGTACATTGCATACAACTTGGTATTAGTACCATGTGTACAACTTCTTCATTGTGTACAACTTGGATATAGCATATTGCTTGCAACTTGGTATGAGTACCGTGTACAAATTGTTATTTGTGTACAGCTTGGTAACAGTATATTGCGTATATCTTGGTACTACTCTGTTGTTGACCCACTCCAGCAAATGGTTTTTCAAAGTTTATACTTAAAGGATAAAGAATCAGCAAATTCCACTTACCTAGTTCAATTTACTACCATTTCTCGTAGTCAGATTTGTCCAATAGAGTTTTTAAAACTCACTTGCATGCTCTCAAGCTTGGAAAGTAATCTCTTGCAATGTATTTTTTTTTTCAGTTTCAAAATGGCGGCCTCAGAATGGCCATTATTGCTGTAGGTGTGGCATGTTTCAAGCACATTCTTGAAAATTATCATTTCATATAAAATTAACATGAAATCAGTTTAAAAGAATCTATTCTTATATTTTATAGCAGTTATTTTCGTAAGAAATATCTTTTTGGTAAACAAAACGATGCATAAGTGTAGCTGACACTGCAAGCAACCCTTTGCTGAAATGATCATATTCCAAGTAAGATCAGGTGATTAGTGATGACATCATTTCTTTTGTGATGTCATGACAGGTGGTTCCCAGCTTAATGAAAATTAAAATGAACCTCATCAAAGGCTTGAAACCAGAAGGAATATTTTTACTATTGGAAAACCCACCTCCAAATAATAAAAAATAAAAATAGACAAGAGAGGTCATGCAATGTGCTGCAAGTCAGGTTTTAGCTACGAGAAATGGTTTTGGGTGTGTAAAACCTAAAATTTTGATATCTAAGCATCTTTAAAGAAAAAGGTTCCACTAAAAACACTTGCTGGAGTGGGTCAACAAGAGAGTAGTACATTGCGCATTAAGTTTACCGTCATTTTGTATACAACTGGGTACCCGTGCACAAAGTGCCAGTGAGCACCTGTATTGTTGAACACAGCCCTCATCATACAAATGTGCTCACATAATTTAAGTCGTTACCATTAAATATGCTCTTCAGTGCAAACTGTACTTATTTGGTTGTGACACAGATTTTTCCATTTCAAAACAACCAAAATAATCTATATCTAACTTATAAGGCAAAGGATTGTTTTAGAGCCCTCTTCCCCCATTTCTTTGAAACAGACAAAACATTCTAGATTCCTCTTTTAAGATGGGTCAAGAGCTTTGGTATTTCTTTTTCGAGGGGAAACACCATCTTATAGCTGGTTTGGAACATTTTAGAGAGAGACAACTCACATCTTATAGCCAAATAGATGCAGTTCATTCTTAACATCAATGCTCATGTATATAACATTTATGTGTTCTTCTTTGTCATATTATCATTCTATTTATTTGAACAAATGAGCCGTGACGCGAGAAAACCAACAAAGTGGTTATGCGCCCAGCACAGACTCAGATCAGCCTTGGCATCCGCCCAGTCTGATCAGAGTTTTGGCTTTGCACTTAAAGGGTAGCTATCTTCATGCGGACAGCGAAGACTCTGATAAGACTGGGCGGATGCCAAGGCTGATCTGAGTCTGTGCTGGGCGCATGACCACGTTGTTGGTTTTATCGTGTCGCGGCTCAAATATTAAAGGGCTGTGGATAAGGTTGGGTTTTAGATAATTTCTGTTTGTTTATGAAATATGTCAGCGAGTTTCATCACATAAAATATACTGTAAACATATTTGACCAACAAATACTCAGACCAGCCAGCACGTTCACCAGTTGGTGTTCACACACACAGAGCTCTAGATAAGAGGGAGTACTTGGTGATATTCACGGATAATTTTTGTTAATTCCCTTTCAAAACATATGTTGTGACCCCTCATCTGAACCGCCTTAACGAGATGGTTCAGATGAAGGGTCACAACATATGGTTTCAATGAGAAATAAAAAAATATATCATCAGATACTCCCTCTTATCTAGGGCTCTGCACACAACATGTACAGACACTGAGAATGACACAAAATGAACACTTCAGCTATACTTTATGGATTTGCTAACTGGTTTAAGTCTTTGCTGGTTGCAGAAACAGTGCTCCAGATAAGAAGGGGTGACAAGAATAACTTATGAATATTTTTTTTTAATATTTCTCAATGAAAACATACCAATATGTTGTGACCCATTATTAGAACTGTCTCATAGAGACGGTTCTAATGAGGGGTCACAGCATTATCTTTTCCACAAAGCCTTCCATTATTACTCTCCGCCCATCCTGATATAACTGATATACTGCTGAAATAGACTAAACTGCAATTGCAAGTCATCCATCTACAATACCCCTCTCTTATCTGGAGCTCTGGGATAAGTCAAACACCCTTTCTGCATAATAGCATTATATGGCTCATTAATCCTCTTCTGTTCTATTCTGTGGCCTGTCATTGAAACTGCCTTGTATAGGTGGTCACAATATGAGCCGCAGCATATATTTTAAAAGAGGCCATGGCAGTTTTAATGAGAGACAACGTTTGTCCATAAAACATATATTGTGGCCACTCATTACTAATGTCTCGAGTAGACATTTCTACTGACGACCACTGCATATGTTTTAGTGCAGACCTAGGAAAACATCTCCCAAGAAATAGCATTAAAACTGACCCTTATTTTAGTGCCCTGTTTATCAGCATTTGTACATAAGAACTGTTTATATATAATACTTGTATATAGTGGGAAGATTTAGGGGGTTTGGTTTTGTAATTTTGAATATAGCATAATAATTATATTATATCTTAGCCTGTCACAGGGAATGATGCTCAAAACAGTTTCTGTTTCTTCCAAAACAAACCCAAAACACTAGATCCATCTTAAGAGATGGATCTAGATTTTAGGGATAGTTTTGGAAGGGAGAGACCTGCATCTTATAGCCGAAGAAATATGATTACACTACAGCTCGTTCCCACAAAACCCAACATTCACTACCAGATCAGCAGATATACACTACCACATTATACCTTAATGTGCTTAAAAATTAGGACACCTAAAACCATTAATTTTCCATTTGTTTCAAATGGAAAATTTATGTTTTTGGTGTCCCAATATTTATGCAAATTAGGGTAATATAGCTTGTTCCCACAAGATCAAACATTCACTATCAGCTCTGCAAATATACCCTATATATATGCCTACCACATTACGAGGGGCGTTCGAAAAGTAATGCGAATGGCCTCATAACTTTGTTTAGGGGAATACTGGGTACAAATGCTATGCTTGTACTGAAAACACTACATTTTGTCTTTACAATGATACCAAACGCTGTACAAAGACACCTTTCCATATTGACTTACAACACATTTTGTTAGGCCCCAATCATACCACTGAGCTAATTTCATATGTAAAATCTTTTCAGTGTTGGGCATTCAAGTCAAATATCGCTGCAAGTACAAAATTAATTTTTGTCAGTTGCTTGTCCACTGTTGCCTACAATATTCATACAAGAGTTAGAAGGGTGGTAACTGTTATCAATTTATTCCTTGCAAAGCAATGCGTAATTCTTATGACGCTATTGAAACATACGTTAACGTCATTTTTGAAAGCTTGTAGAGGCTTCGTTTTTGGCATTAGTTTGAATTTATTGACAGGTTTTCGTTGACCCATGTAAATGCTCTTGCTGACGAGATTTTGAATTCTAATACACTTATTTTCATTACAAAATCATTTAATTTTAGTAGAAATGGGGAATTTCCATATTCCCGGGCCAGTATGGAACCCAGATTAAAAGTAAATTCCGCGATATTTACAGGACAACATTGCCTGGGCATTGTCTTTAAGTAGCAAAAATAAAAACAAATCAAAGACTGCTGATATATAAATTACGGCCTACTAAACTAAATTTCTGCAGTGTCTTTAGGGTATACCTCTTTCAGAGAAGTTAAAAATGCGCCCTTTTTAAAAAAATACACCGTGTTTGCAGACTTTCCTACGCATAGCATAGATTTTTGTGTTTTGGCAATCAGAAGTATAGTTTTTATGCCGTTTTCCGAGAAATTACGTCATTTGCATTACTTTTCGAACGCCCCTGGTATAATATAGCTTGTTCTCACAAAATCCAACATTTACTACTAGATCTGCAGATAAACATCACCACGTTATACTACAGCCTGTTCCCACAAAATCCAACATTTACTACTAGACCTGTAGATATACACTACCACATTATACTATAGCTTGTGACCACAAAATCTAACATTTACTCCCAGATCTGCAGATATATACTACCACTATAGCTTGTTCCCACAATATCCAACATTGACTACCAGATCTGCAGATAAATACTACCACATTTATTCACTTATAAAATAGGGGGTTTCCCTAAAAACCTAGATCTATCTTTTAAGGGGGATCTAAACGTTTTACACTGGAATATATAGGAGGAAATAAAATGTGAGCTGACATCTCCTTAAAATATGCTTATGTTTTCTCTTTAGAACCACTACAGAACTGAGTTCTGAAGAAACTTTAATCAGAAACCCCCATTTGCTATATGAAAAGTGAACAATTAGTCTAGAATTATAATAACCCTCCCCAACTTTCACCACCCACCCTTTACCTGTAGCTCTGATCATAATACGTTAGAGCTGCAACACGACAAAACCAGCAAAGTGGCATGTGCACTCAAGGAAGATTCAGAGCAGCCTGGACAGCAGCCTAGTCTGATCAGTCTTTGCTGTCTGCATGGAGGCACCTTATAACCATAGCTACTGATCAGACTGGGCAGATGTCCAGGTTGATCAGAGTCTTCGCCTGGCACACATGCCACTGTTAGTTTTATCGCGTTGCGGCTCAATACATGAATCAATGAAGGCTATGATCATATTCTGCTGATAATGTGTGCTGATCTTTAATGCATGGTAAACGAACAGTTCAGTTACCCTCTGAAAATAATACATTCAATTCTACAGGTAGTTTTCCAACCTATAACAATGTTTTTAATCACATGTATGAAAAGCATATTAGAACAAACAATTTCATCTCTATAAAACTTAAGGCAACTGGTTGAGTTATCACAAAACTTCTGACAGCATACAAATCAAAATTTCAGCAAATTATATTGCTAGTTTTTAAATGACATCATGGAAATTGTGAAACAATTATTCCCATTTTGCATGGAAACATTGAAATGACATCAGAAAAAGGGCTAAAAATTAATTGATATGATTTACCACCATTTTAGTGATGCAGTTATAGTGGTAAAATAATACTATTCTCATGGCATGATCAGTTGCTATACTCTAATAAATTGTATCTTATTTAAGAATTCAGACAAGCCTGCACATTTGCTCAACCTGTTAAGTGTCCTTGTAGAGCACTGTGAATTTAATGTTCCAAGATGTGAACAATGAATCTGAACCTGTGATTGCTAGATGCAGCATTCTTGTGTCTTCAATGTTTAAAAAGAAGTTAGATCGGTTTTTAACTGGTTTGTGGACGGTCACTGGTTAGTTTAGATTTGGGGGTGGTTTATGGTATTGCAATACTCCCATCTGTAGACTAGTGGTTAAGAGCACCGACCCTTAAACACAGTCTCTGACCGCTATGGGTTTGAGCCTCAGCCACTTTGCCTAATGATCGGCTAGACATAAAAATAAGAAAGTTAGCCCACACAGCCTTAAAGCATCAGTTCCTATGATAGCCAGTTTTCTCATTTTTCTAATATGAGTCGCGACACGAGAAAACCAACAATGTGGTTGTGTGCCCAGCGCAGTCTCAGATCAGCCGCCCAGTCAGAACCTTCGCTGTACGCATGAAGGTAGCTTAGACCCTTAGCTACATTTGAGAACTTAACAAAGAGTCTGATCAAACTGGGTGAATACCCAGGCCGATCTGAGACTGTGCTGGATATACAACCACATTGTTGGTTTTCTCGTGTCGCGGATCAGATTATAGACACACTTTGTTTTGCTCATGAGGATTAAATACTGTTGTGTGATTGTGGTCCTGCCTGCAACTAGAAGAAGCGAGACATAGATATAACTTTTCTGGTGTAGGCGGTGGCAGCGTTAACTCTGCATCAAATTTTCTGGTTCAGTTGTGTTCTGTGACAAAGGGCAGACAGGCGAGACACTGTATTCCGGAGAATTCTATTACATGACTGTATTAGACTGCTCGGACAGTCTTTCATTTGGTTGTGTTGTACATTTGGGAAATATCTGAGAATGTTTTGTGAAACTATAGCATTCACAGAAATAAAACTACAAAATGCTTATAGCTTTTATTCATTTGAAGCCTGGTCTGGGTTTCAGTTGTTTATGGTAACTTTAGAGATCTCTCCTTTAAGAAGGATTGATATACTCTCAAGGGAAGCAATTTAGCCGTTTTTAAATTTGCTTCCCTTTTAAAAGATGGTTTGCTCTTAAAGGGAAGGAACTCTTTAAGATTTTAATTTAGTTGCTCAGTGAAGAGTAAACTCCTCTAGGAGGCAATTTATTCTTTTAAGAGTAGACCATTGTTTGGAAGGGTTTAGTTGACTACAGAAGTGTATACTCGTCTAGGAGGCAATTAATTCTTTAAAGAGTAGACCCCTGTTTGGAAGGGTTTAGTTGACTAGAGAAGTGTATACTCCTCTAGGAGGCAATTTATTCTTTTAAGAATAGACCCCTGCTTGGAAGGGTTTAGTTGACTAGAGAAGTGTATACTCCTCTATGAGGCAATTAATTCTCTTAAGAGTAGACCACTGTTTGGAAGGGTTTAGTTGACTAGAGAAATGTATACTTCTCTAGGAGGCAATTTATTCTTTTAAGAGTAGACCACTGTTTGGAAGGGTTTAGTTGACTAGAGAAGTGTATACTCCTCCGGGAGGCAATTGATTCCTTTAAGAGTAGACCCCTGTTTACGAAGAGCTTAGTTGACTAGAGAAGTGTATACTACTCTAGGAGGCAATTCATTCCTTTAAGAATAGATCCCGGTTTTGGAAGGATTTAGTTGAATAGAGAAGTGTAAACTCCTCTAGGAGGCAATTTATTCTTTTAAGAGTAGACCCCTGTTTTGGAATGGTTTAGTTGACTAGAGAAGTGTATACTTCTCTAGGAGGGAATTAATTCCTTTAAGAGTAGACCCCGGTTTGGTATTGTTTAGTTGCCTAGAGAAGTGTATACTCTTTTAGTAGGCAATTTATTCTTTTAGAGTAGACCCCTGTTTGGAAGGGTTTAGTTGACTGGAGAAGTATATACTCCTCTAGGAGGCAATTAATTCCTTTAAGAGTAGACCCCGGTTTGGTAGAGTTAAGTTGACTAGAGAAGTGTTTACTCCTGTAGGAGGCAATTTATTCTTTTAGGGTAGACCCCTGTTTGGAAGGGTTTAGTTGACTGGAGAAGTATATACTCCTCTAGGAGGGAATTAATTCCTTTAAGTGTAGACCCCGGTTTGGAAGGGTTTAGTTGACTAGAGAGGTGTATACTCCTCTAGGAGGCAATTTATTCTTTAAAGTGTAGACCCCTGTTTAGAAGGGTTTAGTTGACTAGAGAAATGTATACTCCTCTAGGAGGCAATTTATTCTTTTAAGAGTAGACCCCTGTTTGGAAGGGTTTAGCTGACTAGAGAAATGTATACTCCTCTAGGAGGCAATTTATTCTTTTGAATGTGGACCCCTGTTTGGAAGGGTTTAGTTGACTATAGAAGTGTATACTCCTCTAAGAGGCAATTTATTCTTTCAAGTGTAGACCACTGTTTGGAAGGTATTAGTTGACTAGAGAAGTGTATACTCCTCTGGGAGGCATTTCATTCCTTTAAGATTTAATCCTGTTTGGAAGAGTTTAGTTGACTAGAGAAGTGTATACTCGTCTGGGAGGCAATTCATTCCTTAAAGAGAAGACCCCTGTTTGGAAGGGTTTAGTTGACTGCAGAAGTGTATACTCCTCTAGGATGCAATTTATTATTTTAAGAGTAGACTCCAGTTCGAATGGTTTAGTTGACTAGAGAAGTGTATACTACTGTGGGAGGCAATTTATTCTTTTAAGAGTAGACCACTGTTTGGAAGGGTTTAGTGGACTAGAGAAGAGTATACTCCATTAGGAGGCAATTTATTCTTTTAAGAGTAGACCCCTGTTTGGAAGGGTTTAGTTGACTAGAGAAGTGTATACTCCTCTAGGAGGCAATTAATCCCTTTAGAGTAGACCCCTGTTAGGAAGATTTTGTATACTAGAGGAGTGTATTCCTTTTAAGTGTAGAACCCTGTTTTGGAAGGGTTTAGTTGACTAGAGAAGTGTATACTCCTCTAGGAGGCAATTTATTCTTTTAGAGTAGACCCCTGTTCGAAAGGGTTTAGTTGACAAGAGAAATGTATACTCCTCTAGGAGGCAATTTATTCTTTTAGAGTCGACTCCTGTTTGGAAGGATTTAGTTGACTAGAGAAGTGTATACTCCTCTAGGAGGCAATTTATTCTTTTAGACTAGACCCCTGTTTGGAAGGGTTTAGTTGACTAGAGAAGTATATACTCCTCTAGGAGGCAATTAATTCCTTTAAGTGTAGACCCCGGTTTGGAAGGGTTTAGTTGACTAGAGAAATGTATACTCCTCTAGGAGGCAATTTATTCTTTAAAGTGTAGACCACTGTTTGGAAAGGTTTAGTTGACTAGAGAAATGTATACTCCTCTAGGAGGCAATTTATTCTTTTAAGAGTAAACCCCTGTTTGGAAGGGTTTAGTTGACTTGACAAATGTATACTCCTCTAGGAGGCAATTTATTCTTTTGAATGTAGACCCCTGTTTGGAAGGGTTTAGTTGACTATAGAAGTGTATACTCCACTAGGGGGCAATTTATTCTTTTTAGTGTAGACCCCTGTTTGGAAGGGTTTAGTTGACGAGAGAAGTGTATACTCCTCTGGGAGGCAATTCATTCCTTTAAGAGAAGACCCTGTTTGGAAGGGTTTAGTTGACTACAGAAGTGTATACTCCTCTAGGAGGCAATTTATTCTTTTAAAAGAGACCGCGTTTCGAATGGTTTAGTTGACTAGAGAAGTGTATACTACTCTGGGAGGCAATTTATTCTTTTAAGAGTAGACCACTGTTTGGAAGGGTTTAGTGGACTAGAGAAAAGTATACTCCTCTAGGAGGCAATTTATTCTTTTAAGAGTAGACCTCTGTTTGAAAGGGTTTAGTTGACCAGAGAAGTGTAAAGTCCTCTAGGAGGCAATTTAATCCCTTTAGAGGAGACCCCTGTTAGGAAGAGTTTAAATGACTAGAGAAGTGTATACTCCTCTACTAGGCAATTTATTCTTTTAAGAGTAGACCCCTGTTAGGAAGAGTTTAGTTGACTAGAGAAGTGTATACTCCTCTAGGAGGTAATTTATTCTTTTAAGTGTAGACCCCTGTTTTGGAAGGGTTTAGTTGACTAGAGAAGTGTGTACTCCTGTAGGAAACAATTTATTCTTTAAAGTGTAGACCCCTGTTTCGAAGGGTTTAGTTGACTAGAGAATTGTATATTCCTGTAGGAATCATTTTATTCTTTAAAGTGTGGACCCCTGTTTGGAAGGGTTTAGTTGCCTAGGGAAGTGTATACACCTCTAGGAGGCAATTTATTCTTTTAAGAGTAGACCCCTGCTTGGAAGGGTTTAGTTGACTAGGGAAGTGTATACTCCTCTAGGAGGCAATTTATTCTTTTAGAGTAGAGCACTGTTTGGAAGAGTTTAGTTGACTAGAGAAGTTATACTCCTCTAGGAGGCAATTCATTCCTTTAAAAGTAGACCCTTGTTTGGAAGGGTTTCGTTGACTAGAGAAGTGTATACTCCTCTAGAAGGCAATTTATTATTTTAGAGTAGACACCGGTTTGGAAGAGTTTAGTTGACTAGAGAAGTGTATACTCGTCAAGGAGGCTATTCATTTCTTTTAAGAATAGACCCCTGTTTTGGAAGGGTTAAGTTGACTACAGAAGCATATACTCCTCTAGGAGGCAATTCATTCCTTAAAGTGTAGACCCCGGTCTTGGAAGGGTTTAGTTGACTAGAGAAGTGTATACTCCTCTAGGAGGCAATTTATTCTTTTAAGAGTAGACCCCTGTTTGGAAGAGTTTAGTTGACTAGAGATGTGTATACTCCTCCAGGAGGCAATATATTCCGTTAAGAGTAGACCACTGTTTGGAAGGTTAAAGTTGACTAGAGAAGTTATACTCCTCTAGGAGGCAATTTATTCTTTTAAGTGTAGACCCCTGTTTGGAAGGGTTTCGTTGACTAGAGAAGTGTATACTCCTCTAGAAGGCAATTTATTATTTGAGAGTAGACACCTGTTTGGAAGAGTTTAGTTGACTAGAGAAGTGTATACTCCTCAAGGAGGCAATTCATATCTTTAAGAGTAGACCCCTGTTTTGGAAGGGTTAAGTTGACTACAGAAGTATATACTCCTCTAGGAGGCAATTCATTCCTTTAAGTGTAGACCCCGGTTTTGGAAGGGTTTAGTTGACTAGAGAAGTGTATACTCCTCTAGGAGGCAATTTATTCTTTGAAGTGTAGACCCCTGTTTGGAAGAGTTTAGTTGACTAGAGAAGTGTATACTCCTCTAGGAGGCTTTTTATTCTTTTAAGAGTAGACCCCTGATTGGAAGAGTTGAGTTGACTAGAGAAGTGTATACTCCTCTAGGAGGCAATTTATTCTTTTAAGAGTAGACCCCTGATTGGAAGAGTTTAGTTGACTAGAGAAGTGTATACTCCTCTAGGAGGCAATTTATTCTTTTAAGAATAGACCCCGGTTTAGAAGGGTTTAGTTGACTAGAGAAGTGTAGACTCCTCTGGGAGGCAATTCATTCTTTTAAGAGTAGACCCCTGTTTAGAAGGGTTTAGTTGAACAGAGAAGTGTATACTCCTCTAGGAAAAATTTATTCTTTTAAGAGTAGACCCTTGTTTTGAAGAGTTTAGTTGACTAGAGAAGTGTATACTCCTCTAGGAGGAAATTCATTCCTTTAAGAATAGACCCCTGTTTGGAAGGGTTTAGTTGACTAGAGAAGTGTATACTCCTCTAGGAGGCAATTTATTCCTTTTAAGTGTAGACCCTTGTTTGGAAGAGTTTAGTTGACTAGAGAAGTGTATACTCCTCTAGGAGGCAATTTATTCTTTTAGAGTAGACCCCTGTTTTGGAAGGGTTTAGTTGACTAGAGAAGTGTGTACTCCTGTAGGAAACAATTTATTCTTTAAAGTGTAGACCCCTGTTTCGAAGGGTTTAGTTGACTAGAGAATTGTATATTCCTGTAGGAAACATTTTATTCTTTAAAGTGTGGACCCCTGTTTGGAAGGGTTTAGTTGCCTAGGGAAGTGTATACACCTCTAGGAGGCAATTTATTCTTTTAAGAGTAGACCTCTGTTTGAAAGGGTTTAGTTGACCAGAGAAGTGTAAAGTCCTCTAGGAGGCAATTTAATCCCTTTAGAGGAGACCCCTGTTAGGAAGAGTTTAAATGACTAGAGAAGTGTATACTCCTCTACTAGGCAATTTATTCTTTTAAGAGTAGACCCCTGTTAGGAAGAGTTTAGTTGACTAGAGAAGTGTATACTCCTCTAGGAGGTAATTTATTCTTTTAAGTGTAGACCCCTGTTTTGGAAGGGTTTAGTTGACTAGAGAAGTGTGTACTCCTGTAGGAAACAATTTATTCTTTAAAGTGTAGACCCCTGTTTCGAAGGGTTTAGTTGACTAGAGAATTGTATATTCCTGTAGGAAACATTTTATTCTTTAAAGTGTGGACCCCTGTTTGGAAGGGTTTAGTTGCCTAGGGAAGTGTATACACCTCTAGGAGGCAATTTATTCTTTTAAGAGTAGACCCCTGCTTGGAAGGGTTTAGTTGACTAGGGAAGTGTATACTCCTCTAGGAGGCAATTTATTCTTTTAGAGTAGAGCACTGTTTGGAAGAGTTTAGTTGACTAGAGAAGTTATACTCCTCTAGGAGGCAATTCATTCCTTTAAAAGTAGACCCTTGTTTGGAAGGGTTTCGTTGACTAGAGAAGTGTATACTCCTCTAGAAGGCAATTTATTATTTTAGAGTAGACACCGGTTTGGAAGAGTTTAGTTGACTAGAGAAGTGTATACTCGTCAAGGAGGCTATTCATTTCTTTTAAGAATAGACCCCTGTTTTGGAAGGGTTAAGTTGACTACAGAAGCATATACTCCTCTAGGAGGCAATTCATTCCTTAAAGTGTAGACCCCGGTCTTGGAAGGGTTTAGTTGACTAGAGAAGTGTATACTCCTCTAGGAGGCAATTTATTCTTTTAAGAGTAGACCCCTGTTTGGAAGAGTTTAGTTGACTAGAGATGTGTATACTCCTCCAGGAGGCAATATATTCCGTTAAGAGTAGACCACTGTTTGGAAGGTTAAAGTTGACTAGAGAAGTTATACTCCTCTAGGAGGCAATTTATTCTTTTAAGTGTAGACCCCTGTTTGGAAGGGTTTCGTTGACTAGAGAAGTGTATACTCCTCTAGAAGGCAATTTATTATTTTAGAGTAGACACCTGTTTGGAAGAGTTTAGTTGACTAGAGAAGTGTATACTCCTCAAGGAGGCAATTCATATCTTTAAGAGTAGACCCCTGTTTTGGAAGGGTTAAGTTGACTACAGAAGTATATACTCCTCTAGGAGGCAATTCATTCCTTTAAGTGTAGACCCCGGTTTTGGAAGGGTTTAGTTGACTAGAGAAGTGTATACTCCTCTAGGAGGCAATTTATTCTTTGAAGAGTAGACCCCTGTTTGGAAGAGTTTAGTTGACTAGAGAAGTGTATACTCCTCTAGGAGGCTTTTTATTCTTTTAAGAGTAGACCCCTGATTGGAAGAGTTGAGTTGACTAGAGAAGTGTATACTCCTCTAGGAGGCAATTTATTCTTTTAAGAGTAGACCCCTGATTGGAAGAGTTTAGTTGACTAGAGAAGTGTATACTCCTCTAGGAGGCAATTTATTCTTTTAAGAATAGACCCCGGTTTAGAAGGGTTTAGTTGACTAGAGAAGTGTAGACTCCTCTGGGAGGCAATTCATTCTTTTAAGAGTAGACCCCTGTTTAGAAGGGTTTAGTTGAACAGAGAAGTGTATACTCCTCTAGGAAAAATTTATTCTTTTAAGAGTAGACCCTTGTTTTGAAGAGTTTAGTTGACTAGAGAAGTGTATACTCCTCTAGGAGGAAATTCATTCCTTTAAGAATAGACCCCTGTTTGGAAGGGTTTAGTTGACTAGAGAAGTGTATACTCCTCTAGGAGGCAATTTATTCCTTTTAAGTGTAGACCCTTGTTTGGAAGAGTTTAGTTGACTAGAGAAGTGTATACTCCTCTAGGAGGCAATTTATTCTTTTAGAGTAGACCCCTGTTTTGGAAGGATTTAGTTGACTAGAGAAGTGTATACTCCTCTGGGGGGTAATTTATTCTTTTAAGAATAGACCCCGGATTTGCAAGGGTTTTGTGGACTAGAGAAGTGTATACTCCTCTAGGAGGAAATCCATTCCTTTAAGTGTAGACCCCTGTTTTGGAAGGATTTAGTTGACTAGAGAAGTGTATACTCCTCTAGGAGGCAATTTATTCCTTTTAAGTGTAGATCCTTGTTTGGAAGAGTTTAGTTGACTAGAGAAGTGTATACTCCTCTAGGAGGCAATTTATTCTTTTAGAGTAGACCCCTGTTTTGGAAGGGTTTAGTTGACTATAGAAGTGTATACTCCACTAGGGGGCAATTTATTCTTTTAAGTGTAGACACCTGTTTGGAAGGGTTTAGTTGACTAGAGAAGTGTATACTCCTCTGGGAGGCAATTCATTCCTTTAAGAGAAGACCCTGTTTGGAAGGGTTTAGTTGACTAGAGAAGTGTATACTCCTCTAGGAGGCAATTTATTCTTTTAAGAGTAGACCGCGGTTCGAATGGTTTAGTTGACTAGAGAAGTGTAAACTACTCTGGGAGGCAATTTATTCTTTTAAGAGTAGACCACTGTTTGGAAGGGTTTAGTGGACTAGAGAAGAGTATACTCCTCTAGGAGGCAATTTATTCTTTTAAGAGTAGACCCCTGTTTGAAAGGGTTTAGTTGACCAGAGAAGTGTATAATCCTCTAGGAGGCAATTTAATCCCTTTAGAGGAGACCCCTGTTAGGAAGAGTTTAAATGACTAGAGAAGTGTATACTCCTCTAGGAGGCAATTTATTCTTATAAGTGTAGACCCCTGTTTTGGAAGGGTTTAGTTGACTAGAGAAGTGTATACTCCTGTAGGAGACAATTTATTCTTTAAAGTGTAGACCATTGTTTGGAAGGATTTATTTGACTAGAGAAGTGTATACTCCTGTAGGAGGCAATTTATTCTTTTAAGAGTAGACCCCTGTTAGGAAGAGTTTAGTTGACTAGAGAAGTGTATACTCCTCTAGGAGGTAATTTATTCTTTTAAGTGTAGACCCCTGTTTTGGAAGGGTTTAGTTGACTAGAGAAGTGTGTACTCCTGTAGGAAACAATTTATTCTTTAAAGTGTAGACCCCTGTTTGGAAGGGTTTAGTTGACTAGAGAAGTGTATATTCCTGTAGGAAACATTTTATTCTTTAAAGTGTAGACCCCTGTTTGGAAGGGTTTAGTTGCCTAGGGAAGTGTATACACCTCTAGGAGGCAATTTATTCTTTTAAGAGTAGACCCCTGTTTGGAAGGGTTTAGTTGACTAGGGAAGTGTATACACCTCTAGGAGGCAATTTATTCTTTTAGAGTAGAGCACTGTTTGGAAGAGTTTAGTTGACTAGAGAAGTTATACTCCTCTAGGAGGCAATTCATTCCTTTAAAAGTAGACCCCTGTTTGGAAGGGTTTCGTTGACTAGAGAAGTGTATACTCCTCTAGAAGGCAATTTATTATTTTAGGGTAGACACCTGTTTGGAACAGTTTAGTTGACTAGAGAAGTGTATACTCCTCAAGGAGGCTATTCATATCTTTAAGAGTAGACCCCTGTTTTGGAAGGGTTAATTTGACTACAGAAGCATATACTCCTCTAGGAGGCAATTCATTCCTTTAAGTGTAGACCCCGGTCTTGGAAGGGTTTAGTTGACAAGAGAAGTGTATACTCCTCTAGGAGGCAATTTATTCTTTTAAGAGTAGACCCCTATTTGGAAGAGTTTGGTTGACTAGAGATGTGTTCACTCCTCCAGGAGGCAATATATTCCGTTAAGAGTAGACCACTGTTTGGAAGGTTGAAGTTGACTAGAGAAGTTATACTCCTCTAGGAGGCAATTTATTCTTTTAAGTGTAGACCCCTGTTTGGAAGGGTTTCGTTGACTAGAGAAGTGTTTACTCCTCTAGAAGGCAATTTATTATTTTAGAGTAGACACCTGTTTGGAAGAGTTGAGTTGACTAGAGAAGTGTATACTCCTCAAGGAGGCGATTCATATCTTTAAGAGTAGACCCCTGTTTTTGAAGGGTTAAGTTGACTACAGAAGTATATACTCCTCTAGGAGGCAATTCATCCTTTAAGTGTAGACCCCGGTTTTGGAAGGGTTAAGTTGACTAGAGAAGTGTATACTCCTCTAGGAGGCAATTTATTCTTTTAAGAGTAGACCCATGTTTGGAAGAATTTAGTTGACTAGAGAAGTGTATACTCCTCTAGGAGGCAATTTATTCTTTTAAGAGTAGACCCCTGATTGGAAGAGTTTAGTTGACTAGAGAAGTGTATACTCCTCTAGGAGGCAATTTATTCTTTTAAGAGTAGACCCCTGATTGGAAGAGTTTAGTTGACTAGAGAAGTGTATACTCCTCTAGGAGGCAATTTATTCCTTTTTAGTGTAGACCCCTGTTTTGGAAGGGTTAAGTTGACTACAGAAGTATATACTCCTCTAGGAGGCAATTCATTCCGTTAAGTGTAGACCCCTGTTTTGGAAGGGTTTAGTTGACTAGAGAAGTGTATACTCCTCTAGGAGGCAATTTATTCTTTTAAGAGTAGACCCATGTTTGGAAGAGTTTAGTTGACTAGAGAAGTGTATACTCCTCTAGGAGGCAATTTATTCTTTTAAGAGTAGACCCCTGATTGGAAGAGTTTAGTTGACTAGAGAAGTGTATACTCCTCTAGGAGGCAATTTATTCTTTTAAGAGTAGACCCCTGATTGGAAGAGTTTAGTTGACTAGAGAAGTGTATACTCCTCTAGGAGGCAATTTATTCCTTTAAGAATAGACCCCTGTTTGGAAGGGTTTAGTTGACTAGAGAAGTGTATACTCCTCTAGGAGGCAATTTATTCCTTTTAAGTGTAGACCCTTGTTTGGAAGAGTTTAGTTGACTAGAGAAGTGTATACTCCTCTAGGAGGCAATTTATTCTTTTAGAGTAGACCCCTGTTTTGGAAGGATTTAGTTGACTAGAGAAGTGTATACTCCTCTGGGGGGTTATTTATTCGTTTAAGAATAGACCCCGGTTTTGCAAGGGTTTTGTGGACTAGAGAAGTGTATACTCCTCTAGGAGGAAATAAATCCATTCCTTTAAGTGTAGACCCCTGTTTTGGAAGGATTTAGTTGACTAGAGAAGTGTATACTCCTCTAGGAGGCAATTTATTCCTTTTAAGTGTAGATCCTTGTTTTGAAGAGTTTAGTTGACTAGAGAAGTGTATACCCCTCTAGGAGGCAATTTATTCTTTTAGAGTAGACCCCTGTTTTGGAAGGATTTAGTTGACTAGAGAAGTGTATACTCCTCTTGGGGGTAATTTATTCTTTTAAGAATAGACCCCGGTTTTGCAAGGGTTTTGTGGACTAGAGAAGTGTATTCTCCTCTAGGATGCAATTTATTCCTTTAAGAATAGACCCCGGTTTTGCAACGGTTTTGTGGACTAGAGAAGTTATACTCCTCTAGGAGGCAATGTATTCTTTTAGAGTAGACTCTTGTTTGGAAGGGTTTAGTTGACCAGGGAAGAGTATGCTTCTCTAGGAGGAAATTGTTTCCTTTTAGAGAAGACCACTGTTAAGGATTGTTTGTTTACCTGCTCAGGGATGTGTAAAATCCTCTTGGAGGAAATTCATTCCTTTAAGAGTTGACCCCTGCTTGGAAGGGTTTAGTTGACCAGGGAAGAGTATGCTTCTCTAGGAGGGAAGTGTTTCCTTTAAGAGTAGATCACTGTTGGGGAATGTTTAGCTGCTCAGGGATGTGTAAAATCCTCTAGGAGGAAATTCATTCCTTTAAGAGTTGACCCCTGTTTGGAAGTCTTTAGTTGTCCAGGGAAGCAAACATGAAGTCGCTTTAGTTGTCTCCCTATTACAAAATGGTGAAAAAAACACGGCGGTGTTCTGCTCATTAAATGCTCGGGTATAAAGTTTCCATATATATTGGTGCAGCTCCATCTTCCTCCTTATCTGAAGCATTGATTTTGGTTTTTCATTTATGTTGCTGACTTTTATTTGTTGATTACTGCTGGGATGGACTCAATGAGAGAATGTATGCAACAGTATTAATCTGAGGCATAAGTTTTCTGAAAATGAATGGACAAAATATACATTCTGCGACTCAACTTATACAGAAGTGGAAATAAAATATACAAAACAAACAAAAACATGCATGGTACATGTAAATGTAACAACACAGTACATGTGGGAGGGTAGTGGTCGCCCGTCCGAGGTCGGTGGTTTTCACCGGGTACTCCGGTTTCCTCCACCAGTAAGGACAACAAACGCGCCAACATCCGTGCCATCGAGAGTATTTAAAATAAGTTCGCGTGAGCTTTCAATGCCATCGATGTAAAATAAATAAAGTTTACAACACAGTACTCGTCGGAAAAAATACCATTTTAATCCTAACGAAAGCCCTGGTCTAATAAATGCCCTCTGCTTTTTGTCCTTAAACTTGCATAAATTCCTACTTGCTTCTCTGGATTAGGTAGCTCTTCAAATTGAGTCTACTCTTGAAGGAAAGAATTTTCTCCTACAACAGTCGACTCTTACCTCTACTGATAAGGAAAGTTAAAATAATAAATACCTCTTCGGAAAGTAAGCTGGTTCAACTAAATACTGTTCATTAGAGGTATTTTGTCAGTGGCTGAGTTACTCCAATTTAGGCTCGAAATATCGCCCCCTTTCGTATATGCACCGCCCCCGGGGCATTTAATAAGATTAATACGATAGCTAGTTAACTCGTGGGAACGACATAGCTAACTTGTGCGAACAATATACAAACTCGTGGGAACGACATAGCTAACTCGTGGAAACGATATACTTTCGGCATCGCTGTTCTTTTCTTTCGTTCGAATGAGCGGCATTTCTAAACAGGACCAAAGGAACTATTTTGGGGAAGGATGCGGTCTACAGAAGTGGCTTCTTTTTAACGTAAGCCGAATTTTTCATATTCAGTAATACGAATGGGACAAGGTAGGACCAAAGTGTATTAAGTAACTGCACCAATGATATGATGAAGAAGAGCTCGTTCGACTTCTTATAAAGCCATTATTTTTCAGGAATGGCCAAATACTCGGACTTTCTTCTATACATAATGAACAAATTCCAGGACCATAGACAATAGAGGTTATTTACTTCATGTTTAGTTGTTGTTTTATTTTTACGAAGAGTAGACCAATTGCCAATGAAATCGCAACGTAACATATTAAGCGTCTCGATGGATATTACTAAGCACAGTTTCAGCGTCAACGTCACGTTAGAACTTGATACTGGCAAAACTTTGCAGTAACATGAGCACAGACTTAACCAGTTAACGCACCACTACAAAAAAAAAAAAAAAAAAAAGACCAAATTTTGTTTACTGTCGTGTCAATGCACTTTTAATTTTGGACTAAACCTTGAAATAGGTTGAGCAGCTTGTCAGGAAAAAGGTCGGCTCTTTCCGTATCAGTTAGATCACCTTTATATATTAGCAATTACAACAACATTTCAGTGTGGTCCGGAGGTTCAGCTTGCAGCATCAGAATATCAGACTATTAGACTAAATATCACGAGTCAGTGGTTCGAATCCCATGTTTCTTTTCTCTCTCTTTGTTCTTTATACTTATTTATTTTTATTTCTTTATATTTCTCTTTAAATTTATTTCAGTTTGATTTCTCCTCTCTAATGATGAATTCCTTCCTTGTTTTGTTTGATTTTATGTGAAATTACACACAATAGTTGAGGTTTATATAATGCATTAGGGTTTTTGTATCAAAATGAGTATCCACAGGATGAATGGATGAAATGGCGGCTTTAAAGTCTTCAACAATATCTTAGTCATACCAGGACAATGCAAGGGTGCTTATGAAAGACTCTGTGCAATAAAGAACCGACCAGGTTCGAAAAGAACCTTGACTTCAACTGGACCCGAAATCGCTATCCCATGATCCAAAGTCGGGAGCGCAAACACTTGGCTACGCGGACGCTTCAGCATTAACTGCAAACACAATGCTCAACTGTGACAAACCTGAATCTCTGTCTAAGCTGGGGAAAACATACAATTTATCATTTTGAGCAGCGGGATTGGTTGCGGTCTGGCGATGGTCCTGGGTAATTTTGAGTGCTGGAGCGTCCTACCAATTTGAATAATAGTAGGGCAAGGATCTACTGTACTTCAGCAGATGCAGGTGGGGATGCTTGAATATTTCTCTCTCGCCTATCATATTTCTTTTCTTTCTTTCTCTCTGGCAGACGTCTTAATATAGAATGAAATACAGTCCCAATGAGTCATTAAACCCAAAACAACCGACCAATCACCATTTTGAGCCGATTTTTTCTGCCTGGTCTAATCAGCAACATCCTAGTCAGGCTGCATGCTGCGCTGAGGCTGTTTTTTTCTCTTTCTCTGTTGATATGCAAGTTCACGAGACTTCCAAAAAGGAGACGTTTAAAACAGGTTGATTATGCACGACTATGCCGCTTGAAAGGGTACCTAAATCTAATCTCTAAATCTACATGACAGGCAATCGTCCACCAATAATATGTATGGGTTCAACAGTTTTTGTTCCAGTTCCCCTAGAAGATTCGCGACGCCTTATCTCCACCTAGTCTGAATTGTAACAGGAACGGGAAAAAATAAAAGCAACAAAAATGTGAACCACTTCATGTGAGTATAGGACGAGGGTAACGACACAGTAGCTCGATAGAATATAAATAGCTCAGTGCAAATGGGACGATAAACAGTTAAAAGTCGTACCATCATGCTAAATCGGAAGAAAAAAAAAAACCTCCTCCCCTCATCCCCACCTGCCACTGGGAAAAAAAACCAACCCAACGGTGTGCCCATGCAAAATATATGTATACGTGTAGTGCTTATCGCATTACACACTTTGCCACGGCGTATAGTGTAATTTTTGGCATTATTACTCAATAGTTAAACCTTGTACTATGTTGGCGGATATTTGACGAGCGAATTCGGGTATATTACGGAGAAGGGTGGACGGCTGTTTTACTACAGGTACAACCGTGGTTACCCATTTATGAGGTTCGAATGGAATCGGCGACCTTTTGACACGACAGGCTAGATAGAAATTTTATCTATATCTCTGGATGCCTGTAAAACCAAATACTTAATGCTCCCAACAGGTTCGTCCATACTGTCATACTGTTGAAAGTATAACGTATCAAATACGCGCTAACCCACTGGGTAGAATTCCCAGTAGATTAGACCAAGAGAAAAGTGGGATTTTATAGACATAAGATTTACATAATATATATGAAAAAGATGAGTTTTGAAAAAAATGGGTATCTGAATTTAGACATATTAATGTTGAAAACCTCAAGCACGAGAGTCATCTATTCATAGGCGATGAAACTAATCTCGGTTTTGGCTTAGGTTAACCCCGTGGTTCTCTAAGTGCCCGTCTACGTTTATTTTTGTGCCCCCGCTCATCGGAGCCAGCGAAATAGATAGGCTGCTTGGTGTCTCTGCGGCAGAGCTGCTACTGGCTGTAGAGGCTGAGTGTTATTTATCTTATGCCTGATACACGTCCTACAAATTTGATGGCATGGTCTCGACACGACTGAAATATTGTTAACTGGGACGTTAAACCACAAGTCAACTCAACAACAACTTGTACTTTTAAATACCTGACCTACTAAGCAACCATTAAAGATCAATTACATGAATGCTTTAAAAGTACTTGACGCACAAAAGGTGTTTACAAAATGGTTGGAAAATATGAAACCGTAACAATGATGACCTCTCACGTGTCTCACACTTTACAGGTGTTTTGGGGGTCTTGACACTTTAAAATAGGATATCTTAATAAGGATGTGCTTTGCATGTCTCAAACGTAATGGGCGCGTTGCGGTCTTGATTCTTGTCTGACTACACTACTTAATCACCCACAATTTGTATCTATGACAGACATATGATGCAGCTTCAAGGCATTCATCATTTGCGGTGTATTTTGATAACACTAGAAAGGTGCAAACTTGATAGTGTTTTTAGATTGGGGGGAAAACCAATGCATACATCATGACTGGGCAAAAAAAAAAGAAATGATATTATCAGAAGGAGTACTTATATTGTTCAATAAGGCTTTTCATTTGTAAAACCTTCACAAATAATTTCATAGCTATTACGTCTTTTCTGAGTAAGTTTTAACAAAAGTTTTTGTATTAATTTTCATTGTTACCAGTTAACTTTAAATAGCGATTTTTTCTGTTCTAATCGCTATAACTGACAGGCCCCGAGGTTATAAAACTTTTTCGTGCTCAACTCAGCTGAGCATGAAATTTTCTCTGCTGATAAATATGAAAATGCCAACTAATGTTGGCATTTTCATATTCATAAGCAGAGAAAATGACATACTTAGCTAAACTGAGCAAGAAAACAACTGCACTTATCAGTAATTTGCTGTTTATTAGCAGGTAAAATTTCATGCTCAGCTGAGTTGAGCATGAAAAAAGTTTTATAACCTCGGGGCCAGGTTTGTTGTTATAGCGATTAATTGTAACCATATAACCAGTTATGCGGCAAGAGCTACTTCGTTTTGTGCCCATGAAAAATAGATCTGCCTTCACATTTTCTTCCCTAGATTTTGATGCCTTAATTAAGCAGTCTGGTAGCTCAACTAGCTCCATAAAATTGATATACCATGTAACTCAGATTTTGGGACAAACATAGTTACCAATTCTAATTCTGACTGCCTGAAACCCCCCCCCCCCCCTCCTCCCCCTTCCTCGCACACACATTCACAGGAAAGCCAAAAGAGAATGCTATGAAAGTTTGACAATAATAACTTCCATGCAGGCTCATGAAGGACAAACGATCAACCCAAAAGCAATATATCCCTCAACCTTTTATATCCCGACCGAAAGGTTCGGAGGATAAAGTGATGTGTCCGTTCGTTAACATTCTCTTGTCCACTCTATAACATATACCTTTTGGAATATTTTCAAGATATTTCACAGTTATGTCAAACAGGGCAGGAATATGTATCGCGTGCAAGAATGGTAACTTTTTCTTCCATACTTTTTGAGTTATCTCCCTTTCAGTGCTGTTTATTTTTACAGACATGTGTCCGCTCTGTACTTTGAATACCCTATAAAATATTTTCATGATACTTTACAGCACAAGTATGTAGAACTGTTCAATGTGTCTCGTAAAATAATGACAACTCGCTTTCTTACTTTCTGAGTTATTTTCCTTTAATTATTTTAGCTGTGATTTTGTGTCCGCTCCATAACTTGATTACTTTTTGAAATATTTTATGCCGGCCACTTCACAGTTATGCATAACAGGTCATGACAATATAGAGCATCTATAATTGACAACGCCCGCATTCGCATATTCTGAGTTATTTCCCCTTGGAGGTTTGGGCTTCATGTCCGCTTCATATTTTTAAAACCCCATGGAATATTTTCATGATATTAAGCACTAATGTAGAATAGGTAATGAAAATGTGTCGGGTATCGGAATATCGGAATAGAAGCCCTCACACGCATACATCATTTGTTATTGCCCCTTGATGGTTTTGATTTGCAATTTCATGGTCACGATACGATAAAATGTCACATTTGATAATTGCAGCTCTGGATTTCATAGTTTATTAGTTATTTTCCCTTAAAGTAAAGCTAATAGCGCTAAGTAAATGTTGATATACCAGATGGCCTGTGCAGATGTCTATATTCTATATATGAGTACGGAAGCGTGGAAAATAGACATGGACAGTTACGTGCTGTGAGGGCTCGGATCGACCTGCGCATTTCTGTTAGATGATCAGTCTGTACATTGTATTTCATTTTCATTTTTCGCTTCAGAACCCGGATTTATGACTGGTTGATAAATGCGGGGCTACTTCAATAGGACTGCAATTGCGCAGACTGATCTGAGTCATCACATGTCCTGAGATACCTTCTCATTTAACGCAGGCCATGTATCTGGTGATACTTTTGGTTAAAAGTTGTCACGTATTTCGGTTGATTGATTCGCTTGTGGGTAGTAAACCGGTTTTAGCAAATCTGCGTACAGGTTCCATCACGTGACCTTTCACTCCAATGAATGAGCTGACCAAAAACATAGAATTTAGCGCCACTTGCGCCACGTGAAGATTGTGTTTCTTGTCCAGTTATAAGTGCATGCATATGCTTTAGCTAAATATTATGACATAGCTGATATCAGAGGTTGAACAGGGTCTGCTCAACAGTCCAGTCTGTCAGTTTATTTGTTCATAATGTATCGCTCAAAAACAGTCGAAATTTTAATATGGTACATCTTTCTCCATTTGATCCAGGCACAGAGTGCGTGATCATGAGCCCAGCAGGCACACACCGTTGAATCAATCTCGAATCAACACTGTTGATTAAATGTTGGTTTAACTGCGTGTGCTCAGTGGGGAGTCGTTTCCACTTTAATGGGGCTAATATAATTCAAAGTAACACGGTACAGAGGTGAAACTAAACACGACGCCAAGTTAGTTTTGTGGCTCGAATGAAATAACCATAACAATATTTGTGTATGTGTATGTATGCAGGCAAATAAACCTGGCGACGATAGTTGCTCTAAAGACAATGTCTTCCCGGATCGGGCTGCTCTCGTAGGAGATACCTGATCAGGGTCAGCACATTCTTTTCCCGGTTCGGGCTGCTCTCGTAGGAGCAGCCTGATCAGGGTCAGCACATTGTGCCTGCATACTGTTTAGCAATAATTAGTTTACACATCGCTGATTGTTCGGGTCGTATAACTTTGCGTGAAGTCCTTGGTGTTTGATGTTCAGGCTGTAAAATAACGCGAGACAGTAAGCAGGTTTGGCGACATCATCTACTGCGATACGTATGTGCTATCCCTGATCAGACTGCTTTGTAGGAGCAGCCTGATCAGGATTGGCACATACTGGTAGCTTGTTGTCACCCGACGTAGGCGGAGGGGGACTATAGAAATGACCCTCGTCCGTCCGTGTGTCAGTCCGTCCGTCCGTCCATCCGTCCTTCCGTCCGTCCGTCCGAAATCTTGTCCCCGCAACTCCTCCTACGTCTTTCATCGGATTGTATTGAAATTTTACAGATTGTATTCTTATGATATGAAGATGTGCATGTGGTTTTTTATTTTTGTTTCGGCCATTTTTGATGGAGTTACGGCCCTTGCTGACTCAGACCTTGTCCCCGCAACTTCTGCCACATCTTTTATCAGATTGACTTGAAATTTTGCAGAATGTTTCATCATGATCTGAAGATGTGCATGTGATTTTGGAATTTCAATTGCCCTATATTTTACAAAGTTATGGCTCTTTGTCGTTTTTGGTATTTTCTGTCCGTCCGAAATCTTGTCCCCGCAACTCCTCCTACATCTTTCATCGGATTGATTTGAAATTTTACAGATTGTATTCTTATGATATGAAGATGTGCATGTGGTTTTTGATTTTTGTTTTGGCCAGTTTTGAAGGAGTTACGGCCCTTGCTGACTCAGACCTTGTCGCCGCAACTTCTGCCACATCTTTTATCAGATTGACTTGAAATTTTGCAGAATGTTTCATCATGATCTGAAGATATGCATGTGATTTTGGAATTTCAATTGCCCAATATTTTACAAAGTTATGGCCCTTTGTCATTTTTGGCAATTTTCCAACTTTTGAACCGTTTGACCGAGAGAGCTGAAATTTAGTATGCTATTAGCATTTGGTAAATTGAGTATTCTGATTATTGTTAGGATATGCTAAATTTATTAGTGACAGACTTATTCCCCTTTCATAGATAATAGACATTCACTTAAAGGTAAAAGGATAACTCAAGAACTATTCATATTAATGGGCTGAATCTTCATAAATGCAATGTTCATTTTTCATCTGATTCATATTAGGAGGATTATGGCCCTTGTTATTTTGTACTGGGTATATGGTCTTGATGTTTAGGCATTCTGTAAGGGCCTAAAGTTTCAGTAACCTGATTTTACACACATATGCCCAGTCCTGAACTTAAGTATTTTATAACCTCACAGAGGCCCAGTAATTGGGTATATGTCTTTGCTTATGCTTCAATTATTATTTCCTTGCCAGATTCTGTTGTACACATATTTTCTGGTTTTGGCCATACAGTTACTCTGAAACGGAATAAAGGGCTGCAGTTTGTGACACATTTCAAACGTCGGGTGACACTTGGCCGATGGCCTTTTATTGTAAAGTGTAATGCCATATTAAATCAGGCAAAGCCCAGTGTCTAAATATAAGCCACTGTAGCCCGATGGGTGGGTGCTTGCCAGCTGATCTGGTGCCTCTAAGTTCGATTCCCGTTGGAGACGGAAATCTATCTATCAGTAAACGGGACTCCTTTGTTCACTTTCTTTCACTATCATCCTTATACTGTTGAAAAGGACGTAAAATTTCAAGCCATTTTTCTATACAAGAACAGTATATAGATTAAACCCAGTCTTTACATTTAGATGTCCTGTGTTATACATTAAAAAAAAGGTCGATCCCAACGAACTAGTTTATATGAATTGCTCTTGATCGGAGATGCGCAATTGTTTTAATTGCATTATGTTTGTAATCCTTAATGTATATGTACATTTTCTCATCTTTGTTTCATCATCGTGTTTATTTAAATGTGTTTTTAGAGTGGCTCTTACGACAGTGCTGACATGCTCTGGTGCCGGACAGATTCAATATCACAACTTGATGCTGCCCTTTTTCAAATTTAAACATGCGTTATTGAACTAAATGGGTATTGATATAACTAGCTATCGGGCAGCTATTGGTACATTTTATGCTGTTACTCATTGTCGGCTGAGTCTTCCTGTGTTTGAAATAAACATGCGTTTTCAGGTTTACTGTGCGTTAACTACTTATTGGTTATTAGCTATGTCGAGTTACTTAAATCAGAGTACTGAAAGTACTGAAAGGCGGGCATTTTATTCAAATGGTTTAGAGGAGACGTTTTGAAAAAGTTAACGCACAGACATATAACGGATGATGGCAGAGGCACACCATTCCATCAGCTAGCTTTTCTGGATGAAATTTAGATAAAATCCTAGAAAACAGTAGGGCTTTGTCAAATATTTAGATTATTTTATTGAATACCAGAAATCACAATTGTTAAGCAAAGAAAAAAAGGTTCTAAAAAGTGTTGTTTTTATACAGTAGGGGTGCTATTGTGATTGGTTTCAGTTTTGACTTGAATGGGTGAAAGAAATGGTGCTGGCATTTTCCTTCATCCCTGTTACTTGTTCAATAAACGTTGCCTTACCGTCTCAACCATAACACGGTCGCGGTTGGAATCATATTTGAGGCAAACTTCTCGACTGTCGACGGTGCTCCATTGCAAATTTCACCAGCAATTGATTTTGACGACATTGTCAGAGTCCCTATTTAATATCTGTACTGTTGAAAATGAAGTTTGTTCTTCTTAATACTAGCAAGGGTGCAGGCATGTGCATTCACCCATTTTTTTATTCATGGGACTCAACTTACCGCATTGATTTTTAAAAGTGGCAATCTGAAGCTTTTTTATTTTCAATTTGAATAAATCAACATTGATTATGACTAATCATTCTGCCTTGTTAAATGGGCTGGATTTTCGAAATTATACAGAAATGTCAGAACTATTTTCTCTGTTTCAAAACATAGAGCGCGTAGCGTAGCCTTACAAAATCAGAGATATTTTAAGACCTCCGCAAAACCGTTTTGACAACCGTAGCTATAGACGGGCTTACAGCCCGCCTAAAAATGATGAATTTTCTTTATACAGATTGATATTATTAATCATATGTATGGATATACATCTAAACCCAGGACCATCCTCAACAGATATTAGTACGTTAGACATATTTCATCTTAATACACGAAGCATTAGGATGAGCTTGATTACATCCAAGGTTTAACAGAATCATATCATATATTATGTTTTAGTGAAACTCATCTTGACAGTAATGTTGATCAACTTTGCTTAAATTTTGAGGGTTATAATGAGCCTATAAGGAAATATAGGACCTATAATGGGGGTGGAGTCATGGTATACATGTCGGGTGCTTTAAGATTTGTACGTAGATTAGATCTCGAAAACCCTAACTTAGAGACAATTTGGATTGAGATTAAATTAATATCGTTCAATCTAATGCTATGCTGTTTTTATAGAAGTGATTTCACAATTTTTCAATCAAATTTTGTCACTGAACTGCAATCCTCTATTGAAGAAGCGTTGGATTATAGTCCGTATATTATTTTAATCGGAGATATGAATATTGAATTTTTTAATTTAACTAATATTCAATTGCGCGATTGTCTGTCCTTATATAGTTTAAACAATGTTATTACAGATCCAATAAGAATAAACGAACATTCATCAACTTTAATCGATCCGTGTTTAGTAAGTGTCGCTTGTATAGTGTTGGATTCTGGAACCATGGCTGTTAGTGATATAATAAGCGATCATCGAGCTACATACGTTTTGATTAAAATCGATTTTAATTTATCGAGCTCTTACTTTCGTGAAGTCTGGAATTACAAACATGCAGACTATGAAATGCTAAACGATTTGATAGAGCAATATGACTGGAACGCTGTGTTAATTCCTCTTTGAATATAGATGAAACATGTGAAAAGTTTACACACACATTTTTGTATTTATGTTAAAAGTGCATACCGTTAAAAAATGTCGTAATTCGGGCAAACGAAAAGCCATGGTTTAATTCTGAGCTTCGGTACAATATAAGAATTCGAGACAGGCTGAGGAAGAAATTTTTGAAAACAAACAATCTTTCTGATAAATTATTATATAAACGGCAAAGAAATAAGGTGAATAATATGAAAACATATGCGAAAGAAAATTACATATCGAATATTGCGGACACAATTTCAAACACTGATAATAGTAATACGAGCAAATCTTTCTGGCAACTAATGGGCAGATTTATGGGAAAAAATTGTAACTCGGTCATTATACCCCCCTTGCGTTCAGATGATACAAGCTATGCATTCTCTAACGAGGAAAGAACTAATTTATTTAATGATTATTTTTGCGGTATCTCAAGTATCGATGAATCGAATATAGAATTACCAAACTTTGAAAACGTACTGATGCAGTTATGTCGGATATAAGAATATTACAATCGGAAGTTGTGGACGTTTTACGTACCCTTAAAGTAAACAAAGCGTCTGGTCCTGATGGAATCAGCCACAGGATGCTGAAATATACTTGTCATACAATATCTGTACCTTTAACTAAATTATTCAATTTATCGTTACGGTTACATGTTTATCCTAGGTTATGGAAATCTGCTAATGTTATGCCTCTTTTTAAGAAGGGCGATAAGTCAGAAGTTGGCAACTACAGGCCTGTCTCGCTGATAAGTTGTGTAGGCAAATCATTCGAAAGAATCATTTACAAGCACGTTTATAACCATATTGCAGACCACTCGTTGTTGTATAAGTACCAATCTGGGTTTCTTCAGGGACATTCAACGGTACACCATTTAATAGAAGTCGTGCGTCGCACATGCATTGCTTTAGAAAACTACGAAACAAGTTGTCATGTATTTTGTGACATATCGAAAGCGTTCGACCGAGTATGGCACAAAGGTTCAATTTTAAAATTAGAAAATTACGGTATCATCGACAATCGTTTGCTATGGGTTAAAGATTATTTAACAAACAGGCATCAAACAGTATTCTTAAATGGAGTATATTCGTCTGAGAAACATATTTCTGCTGGCGTCCCACAAGGGTCAGTTTTGGGTCCGCTATTATTTTTGATATATATTAATGATATAACTGATAACTTAACCGGTATGGCACGTTTATTCGCGGATGATACTTCTCTTAGCTTCTCCTCAAATAATTTAGCTGTATTTGAAATAGTTGTAAATAACGATTTAACTATTTTGAAAGACTGGGCAACCAAGTGGTTAATAACTTTTCATCCTCAAAAAACAGAAGTTATGCTAATTTCAAAGATATTCAATGATTATGATTTAGAACTTAAATTCGACATAAATATTCTTAAAATCGTAGATGCTCATAAACACTTAGGAGTAATATTATCGTCAAACAATAAATGGACTAAACATATAGATTTGCTAATTGATTCAGCATCAAAGCACATGGGATTTTTAAAGAAGCTTAAATATGAATTATCGAAAGAAACACTTAACAAATTATATATAACCTACATACGGCCCTTATTAGAATATGCATCCGAAGTTTGGGATGGGTGAAGTGCTACTGATTCCAATAGGGCAGAAAAAAGTTCAGCTACATGCAGCTCGTATTATAACAGGTCTTCCAATATTTGCGTCTTTAAATTCTATTTATTCTGAAACCGGCTGGGAAAAACTTGACAAAAGAAGGGAAAATAAAAAAAGCTAGTACTCATGTACAGAATAGTCAACAACGAAGCGCCTAGTTATTTAAGTCACTTACTTCCAAACACCGTCAACGCAGCTAGCAACTATAACTTAAGAAAGAGTTTAAATTTCCAAATTCCATTTACTAGATTGCGCTCGTATGAACGTTCGTTTTTTCCATCGACTTTAAAACTTTGGAACGAATTACCGCCATATATACGAAACAGCTTATCTATATCTCAATTTAAAGTAAATATTAGAAGCCAGCACCTGAAACCGCCTAATTACTTGTACATTGGAGAAAGGAAATATAATATTTTACTTACACGTTTGAGGCATAACTGTAGTAGTTTAAACGCGGATTTATTCGAGGTCAACATTATACAGTATGCAAATTGCAGTTGCGGTGCACGAACCGAAAGTGTCAGTCACTTCTTCTTTGAATGCCCTCTTTATACACATTCAAGAAATGCATTGCTAGAACAATTAAATCCAATCCACATAGTGACATTAGATTTATTATTAAATGGCAGTACTTTACTAGATTATGATAGCAATAAAAATGGTATACTCGCAGTTTTACATTTTATCAAGAACACACGTAGATTTAGCTGAGTACTGTGTAGCATTGTTTTCACTCATGATTGTTTGTTTGCTGTATCGGAGGACGCTTGCACTGTTTGGGAGCCACTTTATCACATTTATCACATTTATCACTTTCATCTTTTTTTCGCTGTTTTTTCTCATTACCTTTTCTTCTCATGGTTTCCTTCCTTTGTTATAATTGTGTACAGTTTGTGTTTTGACAGTATATTTGTGTTCATCATTCGCCATTGTATCTTTATAGTTGTATTGTTAAAATGTTAAGGAGAAGACGATCTAATGTTGTCATAACTTGTCTGATCCTTTTGTAATTTATGCAATAAAATATGTTTAATCTACTCTAAGTGACCCAAGGTCATAATATAATGATCCCCTTTGCGAAGATACTCAACACGGTTAGCTTTTTAAAAAAGAAAGAAAGCGGCTCGGCTGCTTTTTGTGAACAGGTAGCCCTGATGGCACCGCCCCTAGTACGTCTAGGTCCCACCATTATGGTTCACTTGTAGAATTGCTACAAAATGTTCATAGAAAGGTCAAGAGTATGGTACAATAACAAACATCAAACCATCGACTCCAAAACGACGGGAAAAATGACAGAAACACTCACGCGAAAAACAAACAAACAAATGCACGAGAAGCACTAAATGCTTAAACAAACACAGACACGAAAAAGACATTTATATAAAGCCAGGCCATTACAAGTCCAGTCAAATCAATTTTATTTGGTTAAATCCTTACAAAATTAGGATTGTTACTAAGGCAAACACAAACATGTAAAATAACTGACTACAATAACTAACTACGGCATTAAAAAGGAGCAAGTTAACAAATGTATACAGTACAGAATCTGCTGTACAATTATCAGAAGCCGCAGTTCTTTTTCTATATTTCATTAAACTCAACACAATACTAAGTTTTCCATTGTATTAGATTAAGAAATCTATTATCATTTTTAAAGTATTATAAATTCGTATAAAGTCTTATTACAGAGTTACTGATGAGCGTTTCTTAGCCGAAACAACGCCATCTGACACGCCTTTTTTCTTATGAATATTTTCATTGCTCTTAAAGGAACTCACATATGATTTTTATTCAAAAACATAAAGCACTCCGTGGTATAAAAAAAAACTAAGTGTGAAAAATCTCAGGAACTGACACAATTCAATCGCAGATCCCACCCAAACCACCTTGTGGGAAAGAGATAACACAAAATTAGTCACCACCAAGGACACCAGCGGCAGCCATGTGAATAACCATTAACCATGTAGATGGTCACCGGCCAGCCTTAACAGCACAAACAATATATCAATGACAGCTATAGCAACAAACAACACATACAAAACTTAAGAAGAATTAAAACAGAACTGCCGCCCTGGGATTGCCAGCAACGAAACCACCGGAGACCAAACCTATGGTGGCATATTTCTGTCAAGAGATAGCTAGATACTGTCGCGATGTTATTCCTCATTTTCCTGAAAATAATATCAAGAAAAAAAAGTCTTATTGCGAAATATCTATTAGCTGATTTTTTTTCAGCACAATTCCGTGTTACTGCTTCAGACTGATGTTATGATCTTGACCAGGTTATCGCGATGAATAAAGAAATCTCGATTCATCGGCAAGTTCCGGTCGCTGTTGTTATTGCCGAATGCAATCGTTGTAGTTAGTGGCTATCGGCACGATGATTGTGTTCATATTTGGCCAAAACTCTGCCCCATTTTCGCTCTCTATCATTTGTGACCCGCTATATTGCATTGGTTTCAGCTGGTAACGAGCTGGTAACTGTTGACAAGAGTACTATTTGTAAGATGCTAAATTTCATACAAAGGTAATATTTGGTAAAAGTGTGTATAAATTATACTAAATATATTCCATCTTTTAGTATTGCTACCCGCTATTTAGCACTGGTAAAGGGATGGTAACTACTGACAAGAGTGATATTCACAAGACGCTAAAACTTGCCACAGTGGTAACATTTGGTAACAGTAGCTTCAGTGTGAATACTACTAAATGTCTACCCTTTAGCATTTGTTACCCGCTATATAGCATTGGTTACAGCTGGTAACGCGGTGGTAATTACTGACAAAGTGAATATTCGCAAGACTCTCAATTATGTCAAAGTGGTAACATTCGGTAACTGTTGCTTCAATGTGTATATACCTTAATATTCAACACCCTTTTAGCATTTGTTTCTCTAGCATTGGTAACAGCTGGTGATGATCTAGTAACTACAGACAAGCGTAATATTCGCAAGATGATCAATTTTGTCACAGTGGTAACGTATAGTAATTCAGTGATACATGAGCACTCATGTAAGATCCTCTATGTTCTTATAATTTTCTCATTCGTTACGCCAGGTAATTCCATAGTAACTTCTAGGTTACTGCAAATTTGGATGTTGAATTTATTTAAGATTATTTTTGTGTCCTTATTGATGATCTCTTTCGTAACGGCATAGTAACTACTGCTTGGTCACTGAAATATTGGATGTTAAATTTATTTAAGATTATTTTTGTGTCCTTATGATGATCTCTTTCGTAATGGCATAGTAACTACTGCTTGGTCACTGAAATATTGGATGTTGAATTTATTTAAGAAGATGTTCGTGTCCGTTTATCTTTATTAATAAATCTTCACTGTCAGATGGGGCACATGTTCGTGCAACCCTTTCAAGATCTAATTTAACTGTATTCAGATGTGTTCAGCATCGTATAAGTTAATAAACTATACCTACCGTATGTGATAGAGACCCGATCTCGGTTTACACTGCTCAGGCAGTTTGATTAGGTTCTACACTACATCTATTAGGTCTGGTGGCAATCTGATAAGGTCTACTTGCCCAAGTCTGTAAATATGTTAAAAAGGACAGAAATGTCTTAGTTAAAGTTTCAGACTTGAACCCGTTCACTCTAAGTGTAGATGATGGTCTGATTTTTTCCAGGTTATTGAGAAAACGGTCATTTGACTGGAAAGAGCTGGATTTATTTTAGCACTAGCAGACTCATATTTATATCAGTTACTTTCAGTTTCAACAGTCATTTGTCTGATCTGTGTCAATGGTTTACACGGGCAGTCTAATCTATGTTTACATTTGTCTACGTTATTCGCTTGGGGACGGCCTGAATATGATTCACACAGTTTGCTTGTGACAGTCTCATTAGGGTCACCACTGGCATTCAAATTAGGCACTGCACATTTTCTTTTGCAAAGGCATTCTGATCAGTCTATACTGCTCGATGGTACAATCTGGTCTGGGTAAGTATCCATTATTATATCCCCGCTTTGAAAAAGTGGGGGTCATACTGGTTTACATCTATCCGTCCGTCCGTCCTTCCTTCCGTCATTCCGTCCGTCCGTCCTTCCGTCCCATTTTAATAAAATTTTTCGTCAAAGATTTCTCCACAACCGTACAGCTAGAATGATCACATTTGGCATACATGTTGATGACGGTGTGTTGTATGGCGGGATCGCAAACCAGCCTTCTCTTGCTTATTCTTCCCTTTCCCTTTATTTGTCCTATTTTCTTTATTTCCATACTTTGAATCCTGAAATTTTTCGTCAAAGATTTCTCCACAACCATACAAGCTAGAGTATTCATATTTGGTTGCAGGTTAATGCCGATGTGTTGTATCGTGAGATTGTAAACCAGCCTTTTCCTGCTTATTCTTCCCTGTATTTGTCCAATTTTCTTTCTTTCCATACTTTTTATAATGAAATTGTTCGTCAAATACTTCTATGCAACCATGCAAGCTCGAGTAGTCATATTTGGTATGCAGCTTGATGGCGATGTGTTGTATCGTCGGTTTGCAAATCAGCCATCTCATGTTTATTCTTCCCTGTTTTTGTCTGATTTTCTTTCTCTCTTTACATTAAATAATGCATTTTTTATAACAGATCCAACAGCAACCCTTCAAGGTAGAATGTTCATACATGTATTTGGTTTACAGATTGTTAACGACTTATTGTATCGTGGGATTGCAAACCAGCCATTAGCGGGCATACTCTTCCCTGTATTTTGTCCAATATTCTTTCTCTATTTACACTGAATAATGCAATTTTTCGAAACAGATTTCACAGCAACCCTTCAAGGTAGAATGTTCATATTTGGTATACAGATTGATAACGACTTATTGTATCGTGGGATTGCAAACCAGTTATTAGCGGGTATATTATTCCCTGTATTTATCAAATTTTCTTTCTCTCCATACTTTGAATAATAACTTTTTTGTCAAAAATGTCTAGGAAGCCATTGCTATTTAGAGTAGGAATATTTTGTTTGCAGGTTGATTATAATTGTTGTATTGTTGGATCAAGAACCAGCCTGCTCCTGCTTATTCTTCCCTATATTTTTCCAATTTTTCTTTCTCTCCTTACTTTGAAAAATGCATTTTTTTGTAACAAATTTCACGGCATCCTTTCAAGTTTGAATCTTTATATTTGGTATACAGATTGATAAAGACTTATGTCTTACATGTAGTTATTAATTGTTCTATCTGTCTATGTGAAATATTTTTATTCCGTATTACAAAGGAAGGGATTTATTGATGTTTGGTATATACGTTGACAATGAGTTCTCTCTCTATACTTTATGTAACAAAAATAACACTATTTAATAAAAGCAGTTAAGCGGGGGTATAGTCGGGTTCTCCGACAGTTCTTGTTTGTTCTGGCAGTCTGGTCAGGGTCAGCACGGTCTGCTGTTTGTCATGGAAGTCTGATTTCTAGTAAGGCATTGGTGCCAAAATACTGATATCAGCTCCATAGTATTTGGGCCACAACAGAAGAAAAGCAGCTTAATATAACACGTGCAAACAACAAAGACTAAGGTTAACCTGTGCATATACATGTATGTCGATTGGTTAGAGTCTTCTTGTTTTGCTATTTATATGACTCAAGGATTCATCTTTAGGGGCTGAAGCTGTAACTATTATAAACACACTGACCTTATAGTTCCTTTTTTTTACTCTTGTGTTTTAGGCCGTTTATAAGTTATACCATACCACACGAATTCTAAGTATTGGGACATAGGTCTGAGCAAAAGTGCAGGTCCTGATCAGTCTAATCCGAGTTAACACTGCTTGCCATTCCAACTGCATTTTTGAATGCATTACTGAAATGTAAACCCAAAATGTTCCAATGCTTGAACAGTTACGGTAAATTTTGCACGGCTTGGTTTAAACAGTATTTTATTCGCATACTTTATACATAGCACAACATATACAAATACTACAAATACAATGAATATGCAAAAGGGGTTCAGAGGAAAGCCAGAAAGGTTTTCTAGCACAAAAACAAATTGTCTTTATGAAGTTTGTGAGTACTACTGCCGCGACAACAGCAACAACAACAAGTATTAGTTATAGTATCTTAATCACGAGGTAAGTTATTCCTGAACTAGGAACGGAGCCCCGAGTTTGAAATAACTTACATAGTGCTTGACATTCTATAACTATTTTGATTAGTATTTGGTGGCTTTCGTCTGCTGTTCTTGTATACACTGAGCAGATGTATTACAAACATGCATCATTAAAATGCATTTTACAGCTGCTCTGTTTTTTTATCTTCTTTTCGATTACTTCCCTGCTGTTATCAATGAGGCAGTTACCTTTATCAAATACGCTGGTGCGTATTGAAATTTTGTCAGGTTGAAAAATCGTTGTGAAAGTTTAACAGGCATTATTATTATTATTATTATTATTTTTGCTTTTGATATATATTATATAAGATATATATTATATCAGATAAGAAGCTATCTTCTCGCCTTGTTAGCATTTACTACAGCCCCGGAGGCTACTGGAAGGGACTGGCGGCCATCAAAAACCTCTCAGCCGCAGCCAAGGTATCTGAAGATGTGGCCCGAGCTTGGTTGAAAAAGCAGGCTATCTGGCAGATCTACCTTCCCGCTCCACGACATATCCCACGGCCAAAGTTTGACATCGCCACGCCAAACGAGGTCCATCAAGCTTACCTCTTATTTCTGCCACACGAAAGAGGTTGCTGAAGCTTTGTCTCGCATCTACAGGCGAGGCCCGTTGAGGTGGCCCAAATTGCTCCAGGTAGATCCCGGCCGCGAGTTCATGGGCTCTGTCAGCCAGCTGTCGGCGAAACACTCTGTCCAGGTTCGGCGCGGTCGCGTTGACATCGACCGGGACCAGGGCATTGTTGAGCGCTTCAGTCGTACCTTGGCTGAGCGGCTCTTTGGGCATCAGTACGCTCAGGAGATGCGACTCCCTACCGGTCAGCGGTCTACAGAGTGGGTGAAAAGGTTACCTGCCGGTGTGGTAGCTTTGAATGGTGAAGCGACCAGGTTGACTGGCAAGCGGCCTAGAGATGTCATAAGGGCTAAGACTGTGACACAAAAGCCATCCTCCACTGTTCCTGGTCGTCCTGTTGGTCTCGAGGAGGTAAAACTCCCCTCGGGTGTTGGAGTCCGCTACCTCTACCAGCCTGGAGAGCTGGAAGGTGGCCGTCGGCGTGCTACAGACCCTATGTGGTCTCTTGAAGTGTACCGGCAGGGACGCTCGGTAACTAAGCCCGACGAGCCCGTGTTGTATTACTTGCAGGATGGGCCGCCGCGTGGCTTTGTCCGTGAGGAACTCCTTGCTGTGCCACCGGACACTCAGCTTCCTCCAGATGGGGTTCTCAAGCGCTGCCGCTCCTCAATGTATGCATCATCTCTGGGTCGGCAAGACACCTGCAGGGATTGCACCTTTATGCCCATAAGCCAGCGTGTCCACCCCATTTTTTGCGATCCAGCGCTTGGAGTCAAAGGGTGAGAGAGAGACCTTGCTCAGATGTTGCCCGTAGATGCGATGGCGCTCTGACCGCAGGACATCCATGCCATGGCGGAAGGTTTGCTTTTCGAAGAGGGCCTCTTTGTACTGCTCATGCCTGATGTGCTTCTTCACGGTGGCCTTTTTCACACCCTTGGCCTTTTTTATGCTGCCGCCAGAGGCCTCGAGGATGCTGTACATCTTGGGACGCAGGCCAACATACTCTGCAATTGCCCGCCCAGCGCACTCGTCTTTTAGCTTTCCCAGAGCCTTCTTGTTGGCCGCACTGAACAGAGGGTGGTCCTGTGGGTAGTCAGACGTATCGTAGAGGCCTCGATTCCGGGCAATGTCCTTGTACACATCCTCAGTCTCGATCTCAAGGAGAAGGCTGTCGGTGTCCGTGTAGAGGAGCTGGCAGGTCTCTCCGCACTGCACTTTGAGCTGGTTGTAATAGAAGTCGTACATTAGGTGCTTGGAGAGATCCAGAATCCTCATGCCCACATACACCGGGCGATTGAGCACTAGGCGGCTCTTGTGGACCTAGATAGCTGCCAAATCCTTGTCGAAGATATTGGCCCGAGCAAATGCTGGGCTGGCGATGAGGCGCCCGAGCTTGTCCTCCTCATGTGAACGCACCAGCTTCACATCAACCCGCTTCCGCAGATTTTCCATGGTCTTCCTGAAGACCGAGTTGTTCATCAACTTGTATAAGTCCTTCTCAAAAGCGCTGGCGGCCTTCTTCCGGAGCTTTGTATTCATCC